>OZ038489.1:122382568-122472568 GCA_964036315.1 Acanthosepion esculentum | reverse complement strand
CACCATCATGGCGCCTTTGGATAGTGTAAAATTTATAAATGATTTTAAACTTGGAGCTAACCTCTAATACTCGAAGAACTATTGTAATTTTATTTTATTCTACGGGATAAAAAATAGTTTAAGTTTACATATATATACATGCTTCTTTCAAAGTGAAACTCTTGTATGATTTCTTATAGAAGTTTCATAACTTAGTTAATTTCAATTTTCCTTCTGGTGCAGCAGTAACTGCTTGAGATTTGCTTATATTTATAAATTACTAAGTAAGTATTCAATTTTAAATGTTTACTTACTGAAAATATTCACCTTTAAATGTTTAAAACTTTTACTTACAGCAAATACAAAATTCCCCAAATGGTAAATCGAAGCCAAAGATTATGCTAAAATATTCAAGAATTTGGGGCGTTTGAAGAATCGCAAACCATCATTAAATATCAATAATTACTTGATGGTAATTACCGTAATATTGCTGAAACTAAAATAATCTATGTATATATTTTAGACAGTTGATCTATAAGTCATTACAAAAGTGTGTTTCATTAGAAAAATTGTTCTCGTTCCACTAGTCTACTTATTTAGTATTACTCGCTTTTTGTTCCTGCTGTTTCCATTGAGTCTGTAGAAGAAAAACACAGTTTTCCCATGGAATAACAAATTAAAGCCCAATTTATATAATTATTAGAAAACATATATCTTTAACAACTCACCAATTTTTGTCTAGCTAAGTCACACACACGTTGCACTCTACTCAAAACAAATTTCAAATTAACCACAAATATAAATTTCTGGCCATTATCGATGCGACTTTCGCTTGTCGTAGATGTCTACAATTATGTCCCCGCGTTCCCCTTATGTAGGCTATAAGAGAAGTCAGACAGCATGGACAGTGATAGCAGAGAGAGAAAGAGACCACACACACCCACGCTGACGATAGAGGCTACCTGGTGCACGGCTGACTGCCCGTCCGACCATTAATCTATGAAAACTGACTCCTGAGAACACAAAAGGAGAGGGGATTCCACTATCAACGCCAAAACCGATAGCCAGCAAACAGTCAGCCGGTTTAAGCGGGCTCTTTTTTCATGCTCTCATTTCATACGTCCCATCCCCGTACATTTGGACGCTACTCTATACGACTTACCAGAGAGATTTATCTTGTAAATTAAATTAAATCTTTGGTCATTTCTCCAAAACCAGTGTCTAATTCGTTTCTTTACTCCAACCAACTTCCACCTCAGATCAAGTAAAAGAATGCTACTACCTGGCCCAGGGATTGAACTTACAATTAGGATATCACTGAATTCACGAAACAACCTTTTAATCCACTCGGCTCTTATCCCGGATAAAGAAGCAGAAGGCTGGAGGGAACAATTAGCAAAAAGGTATGATAATAATATGAAATATCAGGATAATATTCCGAGTGTAAATAATGGTAAATCCTCAATCCAGAAACTCTAACAGATATTACACACACACACACACGGACGAACACACGCATACACGGAGGAACACACGCATACACACACGCACACACGCACACTCATAGACACATATATATACATATGCAAGTTGCGTTGAAATCGACTGAGAAGGTGTGGAGGTTGAGTTTTTGCGTGTTTTGTCAGTCGTTTTCAATGAAACATGCATAAACGAATGATCGCTGTTTAGATACACAATTATATATATACATATAAAAGTGAACATAGAAGTCAACACTTAGAGGCGACAGTCTGTTTCATGCTAGATGCAATCATCATCATATATATATATATATATATATATATATATATATATATATATATATATATATATATATATCCTAACATATATAGTCATAATAATGTTAAGAGAGAAGTAGAACTTGCTTGGTATAGTTACCTACTTGGGTTTAGAATTTTCACACCATGTAAGCAAAAATGGATCGAAGAAATATTTTTGAAAACCTTGTCAAAAGAAACATTTAAATTGTTTCCAAACTTATGACCTTTCTTAATTCAATTTTTTGTCTCCATTTTCTTTTAATTCTTTAAATTTGATTTCTATTGTGTGCAGCCAAATATTTAGAAGAACAAATCGAATTAATATTTTATTGCATTATTTTTTCCGGCATGTAAACAAGAAATTTACATTGGAATTTATCGCTCTTCATGGTTTTGCAAGTCACAGAGAAAAAGTCTATAATAAAAATAAATTGCACATAACGACAAAACCAGAAATACAAGAGCAGAATATTAATGTATGGATTTACAAATCTTCCTAAATATAGATTAATTAATGATGTATGCTTACACACACACACACATATATATATATATGTATATATATATGTATATATATATATATGTGTGTGTGTGTGTGTGTTTGTGTGTGTGTGTGTTTGTATATATATATATATATATATATATATATATATATATATATATATATATATATATATATATATACATACATATATATATATATATATATGTATATATATACATATATATATATGTCAGTAGAGTGTTCTGAATAATATGCTGGTCTAAGCAACTAATGATGTCATGATCTTAGGAAAAATCAAATATAATTATTAATTTATCATATAATTAAGAATTAATAGCATAAAATATTATCTTATCATTTTAGACATAATTCAATTAAGTTATTTTTGACAAAAATGAAAAGATATATAACTTTGCTGTTAAAATTGTCCTTTCATCGAATCAAACATCATCTGCTTCTAAATGCTAGATGTTATACGTACTTCTTGACTTTAGTCTTTTATACAATTTATTCAATATTTTTATTTGATAATATCATGACATTTTATTGAGTACATATTATTTGAATTCATTGGAGTTACCTAGATTTGAAGGCGAATATCTGTACAGTGTTCAAGCGATCATTTCATCAAATGTATAACTTCATTTACTCTTCCTAAAAGTCGTTCTCACCTCAAGGAAAGATGACGCATGATTCCGAAGCTGTATAAAATTAACGGATTTTAAGTTTGACAGAAGAAAAATGTAAATATAGCTTTATTTATTTGAAAGTAACATAATAATTTAATATAATTTGCAATTATTATTGATTTTATTTCATTTATTATATATATATTATGATTATTCTATTTATTTGAAATTATGTATGTATTATTTATTAGGATTTCATTCAACTTTTTCCACAGTTACCGGATTTTTTCTGTATTAGTATTTATTTGTTTTTATTCAACTAACCTGAAGATCCTTTGACTTATTTTTACTTTATGTTTTACTTAAATGAATTTAGATTTACCAACTTTGTATTTTCTATTCTCGTTCATTTTTTTTTATCAGTTAATAGTTTAGGGGTTATTACTGTGAAAAGGCAGTATAAAAAATTTTATTGTTTGTTAAATAATTAATTTAAAAAATCTTAGCCTTAAATCCCGATATATATTTTCATATTTCGTTTCTGTTTTGTTTTTCTAAAATTAATAAATCTTTCGATATTTTTATATGTTTATGCCCTATTTCGTAATTTGTCTTCTTTTATAGTGTTTTTGTTTACGTAACGTTTTTGTAAATTTAAATTCAGTTACTTAATTTTGAGCTTCTGAATATATATATATATATATATATATATATATATATATATATATATATATATATATATATATATATATATATATGTGTATATATATATATATATATATATATATATATATATGTGTATATATATATATATATATATATATATATATATATATGTGTGTGTATATATATATATATATATATATATATATATATATATATATATATATATATATATATATATATATATGTATATATATATATATATATATATATATATATATATATATATGCGTACATTATGTTCCAAAGATTGCCATTGCCGGGGGTGATAGTATGAACGAGCTCCCACTGTCTATAAATTACTTCCGCGGCATACGTCTAAATAGGCCCTGACACTAAATTCCGGTTCCAAGCTTGAAAATGGATGAAGGCCGAAAACTGGCGCCTCATAACCATCAGCTTCGGATAGATGAAGCTCGAACAAAAAAAAAAGAAAAGCCATGATTTTAAAATTCTGCCGGAAAAGATTATGGAAGTAAATCCAGACAGAATACGAAGGCGGTTGGCTGTCAATACTGACAACTTTCCAGTAACTCCTGCATCCAAGCCGTCCCCAAAATGTAATGCCATGAATTCCTTTGGATCTTGTTGGTGTGGTCGAGATGGGTCCATATACTCAGGGAAACGCTCGTCCTCGATATAACATCTCCAGCCTAGAAGACGGAAAACTTTGAATTCAAAACAATTACTGCCTTGTAGTTCTTGCCTCTTTAGCTTTTAATAGGAGGGACGATAGGAGGAACTTCAACATCTCCCGATGCAAAAGAAATCGGCCCGCTATTGCACTATTCGGCTTTTAACAAACCACAATTGTGAGATGGAGGGGAGTGGTTATCCCAGCTGTGCAAAATGCACTATGCTGGAATAAGTGAATGGAACTCCATAAAATGCTGTATGATGCAAAATGAAACAAATTATTCGTTAAACTTAATGAACAAAGGCATTTAGCTTCGTACAGATACTTTTTATAGGAAAAGCTATCGGAAGTGTTATATATATATATATATATATATATATATATATATATATATATATATATATATATATATATATATATATATATACATATGAATTAAGAACTAATAAAATTTAACATTTCTTAATATATATATGTATATATATACGCATATATCATTACATATATATAGTTATTTATATATATATATTATAATAATAAAAATAATACATATATATATATATATATATATATATATATATATATATATATATATATATATATATATAATAAAAATAATAATTATTATTATTATTAACTGTTGATGTATTAATATTTATTCCTGAAAGTTTATCAAACTTTAGTTAATGGTGATGAAGCTAAGGCTGTTGAGGTGGCTATCTTGAAGGCATTTTGCATGATTTGGGATTTTGGTCTCTCTACACAATTCGAAACGTTATAGAATTACTGCAAAAAATTTTAATCTGATTCAATCTTTCTTATGAAATTGCCAAATGAATGTTGTCCTGAATGGCGACTCTTCTCGATCTTTTTTCATTAATACTGGTGTCCTCCAGTGATTTAACCCTAGTCCTACGTTGTTCCTAATATTCATCAACACCCTTCCTGTTGTCATCAATTCTCAACTCTTTATCTATCTGATGACGTAACTATTTACTCCTGTCTTAATAGTAAGTCTCATTGATCCGATAAAAGTTAAATTGGTAGGAAATCTAAAAAATGACTTAGAATATTTTGTTAACTGGGACAAGAAATGGCTTGTAAATTTTAACACTTACAAAACGAATCTGCTCTCTTTTAAACAACAGAGAGAATCTTTTCTAACTTATATCAGCCCTGGTTGGTGCTAACCTTAAGAAGAGTGACCGCTTACGCCATCTCAGGCTATTTTCTTTTCAATTAAATGGCAATTACTTATAAAAATCTAAATCTTTTAAAATTAATTTAAAAATGATATTGTTATTAAATTAAGACTGTATTTAATAATCATAAATGAAAAGCTCACTACAATTCAAGAAAACCAGTGTTTTAAAAATAATTTTAAATGGATTTTATGTGCGTATAAACGTGTCAATTTTTCTAATTGCAGGTGTCCAAATGAGACATTACCGGAACAAAGTGCGGTAAAAATGTGGTGAAATTTTGGCGTTTCCTCAGCAAGCGTCTTTTAATTTTGACTATAAAGATAGATTACATAAAATTCAATAAAATATTATATTGCTAAGAATATTTTGTTAATTTTTTTTAAGATTACTGGCTAGCTATATATATATATATATATATATATATATATATATATATATATATATGACTGTGTCTGTGGGCGTGTGCATGCACGCGTGTGTGTGTGTGTGTGCTCGTGCGTCTGTGTGCGTGCGTGCCTGTCTGACTTTCTTTCTCTGTGCGTGTCATCGTGCTACTAGTAAGTAGTAGTAAGTTTATTGATAATGTCCAAGTTCTTCGTATTCAAGGTAAAACGTGAGCTGGACACTTTGGCGTGTGTATGTCGTTCGTGAAAAGAAAAAAGCGTGTTCTAAGATGTCACCTGTCGTACAGGCGGCTGATTTTGTCCAATAGATTCAAGTCATCATCATCCTCATCCCCTTTAATAGATCAGGGTCAATGCCATCAACTAGCTCGAGGTACCGGACACTATGATGAGGTGGTTCCAGAAGACATCTACTCTCTCTCTCTTTCTTTCTCTCTCTTTCTCTCTCTCATTTTTTCACTCTCTCTCTCTCTTTCTCATTCTCTTTCTCGCACAAACACACATACACACGTCGCTCACGTGACAGGAGAATTTTCCGATTATATCACTCCCAACATGAAACCACGTCGATCTTGTAACCTCAATTCTCTGAATTACGATGTCTGGACCGTCAGCGAGAAAGAAGAGTGGTAACGCAATACAATAACTCTGTATCGTAGTCATTTTATTGAAATATATTTTGTTTTCTTTTGAATATCTTCTTTTGTTTTCAATTACCTAGTACGTCGCACGCACACACACACATACACACACAGAGATAGACATATACGCTCACACTAAAAAATGATTATGAGATTTATATAACCATATCTATTTATTCATTAGATTTTTTTATTTACAAGAATAATTTTGTATTTACAATAATATTTGCAACACTCTAAAATCTAATAAATTTGTTCTGATGCAATCCTATATTTATCCTTTACCAATTTATAAAGAACGAAAAATGAAAACAAGTTTTCATTCATAAATTTATAAACATTTACTAAATTATTAAAATATATGAACCAACAATAAAGAAATCCTTATTATTTACCATTTTATAAATTTCGAATCAATTGGCAATTAGTTGATGTTTTGCCAACCATTCCTATAAACAAACTAATAAATACTGTTTAATATTTTTTGTCAATTCTGAAGAACAAAGAAAATGTGTAAATTCACTTTCATATCTTATTTTTTATTACAGTTCTAATCATCGCTTTTAAAACAAATAAACATTGGCGAGTAGTAAAGGCATTTAAAATGAAAGCGGTGTCATAGGAAAAACCTTCCTTTTGTCAAACCTTTTTTTCGGACACGAATTTCTATTTTTGCTGGATTATCTATTGGAGGAACATTGTCTGTGGACATTGACAAATATTTTATTTAATAAATTTCCTATATATATTTACCTTGAATTTACATATGTCATATGTTTACTTAGAAAATTAATAATGCTTAAGAAAATTACTTATTTTTAGGCTTAATTTTTGTTCAATTAACCAATTTCATTTGCTTTCATTCCTTTCTTTGTAATTCATTTAATCCATTCATTACAGCTTTTTAATCCTTTCATTACAGTTTGTATTCCTTTCTGTTTTCATTATTTATTTATTTATTTTCCTCTTACTTACTTTCTTTCACGGTCGCTTTTAAAATCGAAATTCAATTTTAAATTCTCAATCTGCCGTAAAATGTTTTCAACTTATTTTTTTTCTAATTTTTATGTCTCGTCCTCTTTCTTCAAGTTGATTGTCTTTATATTTATTTTCAAAATACATATATTTTATAAGTGATTCTTTATTAATTAACAATTAATACATGTCCAGGCTAACTATGATTGTTTCACATATTTTCTCTTCGCCTTTTTTTCTTTCATTCTTTACATTTTCATTTTCTATTAGTTTCTCTTTCTAATTCAATCTTCCTTCTTTTCTCTTTTTTCAATTACCTTTTATCCGATTAAAAAAAATCTTTAAAATTTGTCTTAAATATTCAGTTACTTTGCACTTTTTTCGTATTTTTTTTCGATGGTTGAAAATCATTAGCATAATAATATCTCCATATAAAAATTCAGAGCTTAAAACTGAAATATTATTCTTTTTTAGACTTTCTGGTTTAGTCAGTTTTTATTTTCTGTCTTTTTAAGAAATCGTATTTAGCATTTTTAAAATTCATATGAAATTTAAAATACTATTTCAAAACATTTTTCACTTCCACGCATTTCAAATGGAGAAGATATCAGGCATCTCTGACACAATTTCATAATGTTGGGGAAATCTGAGATGTCTCTTGGAATTAAATCAATTCTTTATGGTAGGTTCAGTTGCCAATTGCACCCTTTTAAAAATGACTAGAAAAAGTCCAGAAACTAGAAATTACTGTCGCAGAAAGGAGAATTTAATTAGTGATGAAATATTTGCTAGCCGTTTCTTCTCTTGCACTTCTCACTTTTTTCAGTAAATGTTGATCTTCAAAAATCTAAATGCAAATCATCGAATGATCATAAATGATTATGGAAAAATTTAGTGTCTTTTTGCGTTAGAAAACACACTGATTTGCAAATTCTTACAAGCATTACATAATTGTCGTTCAATTTAAAATTGTTTAAATGTTATTTATTTTTTAAATATTTTAAAATTCCCCCTCACACTAACTTAATTTCGTGGAATTACTAAATGTGTATATTAGTTATAAGAACAAGTCCTTGAAGACTATAAATGATAATTTTTTATTGGTCAAATAAAATTCCCAGTTACAAAAAATCTGCTCTGAATCCTACAATAAAAATGCAATAGACTTAAGATATTATTTAATTATAAAAACATTCAATTGATTTTGTGTATAAAATTTACCTGGGCATTAACATTTGATGAATAACGAATTTTTACATGAATTATTTTCAGATTTTTTAAAGAATTTAAATGGGAAAATTTTATAAACATAATCTTTTAAAATTCTGTATTAATTTGTAGCGGTGAAGTGATATTGTTATTAGGTTAAATACTATACATAAATGAAAAATCTCGTTAAATTCTAAAGTCCCCAGTATTTGAAAAATAATTTTAAATCTGTTTTATCTGTGTATAAACGCGTCGATTTTTGTAAATACAGATAACCAAATGAGATATCAAAAAATAAGAGTGGTAACTATATTAAAGTTATGTATAATTTTCTGACTATTGATCGACAAGGGTCTTCGTAATTTAGACTATAAAGCCGGACTACATAAAATTCAATAAACAATTGCTTTTTTTAAGAAATCGTATTTTGCAAATTTATAATTCACGTGGAATTTAAAATAAAATTACAACACATTTTTTTCGCGCGCACGCATTTCAAATGTAGGGGATATCAGGCAATCGTTAGGTTCAGAGCGACAATATTTCGCAATGTTGGGGAAATCTGAGGAGTGCCTTGGCACTAAATCAATTCTTTATGGCCAGTTCAATTACTAATTACACGTCTTTAGAAAAAGTTCAGATATCAGGAACTATCCTCGAAGAAGGGAGAAAGTGAATTCATGATGAAATATTTGCTTCTCGATGTTTGCTTGAAACAAAACTTTACGCCCTATGGAATTTTGTTTTTATTTACAGTGAAAATAAGTTCATTATCATGAATGATAAATAAAGACAATTTGGCTTACGTAGAAAAAGCATTTAGTATCTGTACCGAAAATATAATTATTGGGGAAAAATCAATGTGAAATGTACTTCTTCATTAAAAATTAGTAGAACTTTGTTAAACCGTGACAAGCGAGAGTAAAAAATTGCTTAACTGAATGACGCATTTTAAAATATTTAAAATATTTCCTTTGATAAAGATTTCGCTAGTGATTATGCCGAAGCAGAGAATTTGTTCTTTATTGGCTTGAAAATGTGATACAACAAAAAACCGTCGACGAGTATGGAGTGTTCTCCATATCGCCCATCTTCAAACCTTTATTTTCCTTCCATGATTTAACAATTTTGTTCGGTAAAAAAAAATCAAAAATTCAGATAATATGAAATAGAATTTTTTTGATGGAATACTCAATTCATATAGGTTTTGGAGATCACAGACAGAGGTAAAAAAAAACGAACGTGGATGACTAAACAATGAGGCGATGAATTTATATGAATAAAATATTTTGCCCAGACAGACAAGTAAATAAAGAAATCGTGCCTAAAATATTCACAACACTTTGTTTAGTTTAAATGTAATTATTGATTTGACAACTTGGGATAACATCAGTGCAACATTATGCTTATTGACTCTGTCTGTCTCTCTCTCATATTCAGCGCCTTTTGTAAGAAAGGTGTCTCATCGGCAGAATTTGCTAATTAGGTATATGTTTTCACAGGAACAAAGAAATATTTCACTTCAGATAGATATAAATAATGGAAAGGACATTTGTTAATTAAGAAGTCATTAGATAATTAAATTAATTAAACGAATCAATAGAAAAACAAAATATAGACTAGAAATATGAAAAGTATATATAAGATATAATATAAATGTTTAAAATACACACATATCTTTATCTATCTCTCTCTATCTATCTATCTATCTATCTATCTATATATATATATATATATATATATATATATATATATATATATATATATATATATATATATATATATATATATAATAAAAATGTAGTTGTAAGGTATACTATATTCATGAGTTAAAGTGCTCGATATCAGGGATAGAACGTATGTAAATATAAAAGGGATCATTTAGGCCAGTTTCATGTTTAAACGTAATATGCGTTGTGTTTTGCCTCCAATATCTATATATGTTGGTCAGTAATGCATTATGGGTAGGTCTATTGTATTATTCTAGCAATTATTGGGTGGGCGGTAACTGCTATGTTTCAAATTATTCTAGGTATTATTCGGTGAAAATAATTATGGTAATAAATGAACCTGTGGCTATTTTACGGCGTTGATTCTTAACTTTATTATTGATTATTTTGTTATTTGTTGTTGAGTCTCATTATTAGGTTTACTTATGTTTAAGCATGAATTCATGGTTTATTAATTTGTTTATTATTTACTTATTTATTGATTTGGATTAAAATTTATATTTTCTTTTTATTTATTTATTTATTTATGATATTTTTTTCTTATTTATTTTATTAGCTTTTAGTTTTCGATTTTTAAGTAAGTTAAGTGGTAAAGATTCGTTTTCATGTTTGCATATTCAGATGAGTTCTGATCGTTTATTTAATAGTTTATCTTGCTCTGGGAAGGTAATTCTAACTATTTTTCTCCCCCAGACAGAGTTTACAGTTTTTGTTGTTTGTTTTTTATTGTTACTGGCTGATGATTATTTTTCATATTTTCTATGATATTTTCGGTATGATTTGTTTGTTTTTTCCCCATATATGTTTAGAAAGCATTGTGCTGTTCTTGCATTTACTGTGTCTCTATTTTCAGGGTCATTCAGAATCATTTTTTGCTGATTTTACATTGGCTTGATATATTACGTTGTACCTTAAGCAATCTTCTTTTAAAGGTTATTATTCTTTGCTCTTTCTTTACTCACTGACACATGGGTTTGATTTGTGCGGTTGTTTTTTTTCATTGGTTCCTTGTGTTTTATGTCTAATTCTGTATGGAATTTTGTTTCTTATTCAGTCAAGACTTTTTCGAAGTCGCCTTGTTCCTTGTGTTGCTGGGGACATCTTTTTGTTTTAAAACCGTATTTTCACTTGAGTGTATTATTCGTGTTAAGTCCTTGATTTATAAAGAAATGTGCTTTCCATCTCATTCTATGTTGTATTCCGTGGGATTAGTAGATATTCGAAACTGTCCTAGAAGAAATGTAAGTTGTGGGCCAATGTTTCAGCGTTCTTTTAAAGACAGCCAACACATTATTACAGCGGCCAAACAGATTAAGATCGTAACCTGGCTTGAATTGTTTTATTTATATTGTTCCCCACAGCATATGCACACAAACAAAATTAAACTAACCGCAGAATAGTTACGCAATAACCTCAACCTCCTCCTCTGATACGCTGACAAAGTTTACAATTAAGTGGCCTGATATGACGACAACCAAAAATTAAATTCTATCCTTGACGATCAGTCAAAGGTTACAAAAGCTTTTCTAATGCTAATACAGTTAACTTTGGGGGCGGTACTAAAAGAGTGCAGAAACTCTCCGTAATGAATAATATTCCTAGGTGCTTTAGGATAATTCATTAGTCATTTTCACAGGGTTCGTTGTTACTTTTTTCTGTGTTTGTTTTCTAAGTTGTAATATATGGACGTGAAAGTATTTCTAAGCTTAGTTAGAAGAAATGTGCTTGTGTTTCCAGGTTAGTATGTGTGTTCTTCAAAAGGCAACCATCACGTTAGTACCGTTTCAAATAGAACACTTCTTTTTCTGTTTATGCACGCACACACACATATACATACACACACACACACACATATATATATATATATATATATATATATATATATATATATATATATATATATATATATATATATATATACCTATGTATATATTACTTCAAACGTTGTTATAGTGGATATTTGTATGTAGTCTGAAGGAATAAAAATATTGGATTAAAATAAATCTATTAATTCTTCATATATATATATATATATATATATATATATATATATATATATATATATAATGTGTGTGTGTGCGTGTATGTGTGTGCGTGTGTTTATGTGTGTGCATTTATGTATATATATATATTCGTGTGTATGTGCATGCCTGTTTGCAGGATGTAAAACAATAAATAAGTGGAAATGATGAGACAAACTGAAAAAGCTTCTAAGCGACGCGTTTCACCGATGTGAGGTGTGTTGATTTCGGCTTGTTGAAGTCTGAATGAAAGACAGTACTGTGTGAAAGTAAAACGCTAAGATTTTATGGATAAGTGAAGCAATAAATCAAATTACCTCATCAGATCTGACGATCAGAAAGCGTTTGTTTGTTAGTTAACCATAAAACACTGTCAGATCAGGGGTGGATAACCTGCAGCTACATCCATTGGCTTGTGGGAACACAGGAATGTGTAAAGATAAGGGAGTTCACCCTGAAAGAAAATTATCCATTTTCTGGTAGATGTTGACATTGGAGAAAACCTCGACAAAAGATCAGAAGGGAGGGACTCGAAATACTATCTGATATTTTCTGGCATCCCCTGTGGCCTGCATTCACTCCACAGACGTCACACACTGTGAGTTTATGAGTAAAAAGAGAAGGTTGCTGTAGCTCAGCGCAAACCACTACAACCACACCAACCTGTGCAAGGCATCTAGCGCCTATTCAACACCATACACAAGTCCTATAACTTTGGGGATGGGTCGAAGCGATAGATACAGAATTATACTGGCAGTTGTAGTTTCGAACCCGCACATATGCTGTCAGGTCCTATGGCTTAAGCCTCTACTCAAATGAGATGGAAGTGGGACGCGGTAGCAGCCCTGGTGACAAGCAGTCCTTTTCAAGATAAACATTTGCTTCCCATAGTGTGGAGGGGCCTTGAAAGTGGACTAAACTTTGCCAGTCGCAAATATCCATTTTCAGCTGGCCGTGGCTGTCTGGACATTCAACAATGCGGTCGAAATAATAATAGAACAATACGTGTGGGAGGTAAGACGAAACAATCTGAACTATACCTTTATTCATCGGAACATGGAACGTCACCACTTAGATCGTGAATCTTCCAGTAAACCTGAGTGAAAAACAGCTCTAGTTGCCAAGGAGCTTGCCTCGTTTCTCAGTTGAGGGACCGACAATAGAATATGACATTCCGTACACTTTTCTTTCTGATCTGGCAAAGAGGAAGACCAACATCGTCATTCAGGAGTTACTTTTGCTATTAAAAACACTTTTCCTCTCAAAGGCAACCATTACCTGACGAAGGTCAGAATGTATGCCACAAGAATGGCCCATGCAGACTTGAAAAAGAGACATTCTATCTCCAGTGAAGTTGGCTGTTTGAAAGACCCCCACAAACAAGAAAAACTGATTATATTTCAGAGATGACATATTGTAATGATTTACACTATTCATATTGTTCAGACTGTTGTCCTCATTTTCACTGCCATATTCATGAGGTTTCGGTCGTTGTATTCTCCGGCCTTCTTCAGATGATTAGAATTTCGAACTAAACCCTTTAATTCAGCCATCGGGGTAGATTGTTTTAGTTCCACGTACCGTGCCTCTTCCGGATATCTCAGTATCATTTATCTACCTTTGACTCAACTCAGATATATATTCAGGTGATTTGACCCAAAGTTTTGTGAGTTCAGTACAGCAGAGGTGAACAAAAACTTTGAGAGTTGAGTTAAAAAGAGAAGCAAAAAGAAGCTAAAAGAAGCAAGCAATAGACTTCAATGTCAGTGTACCTTGGAGCAATTGGATCGCCAAATTGCAAAATTGTTGCAGTTTGGTTTGGTTCGTTTGGTTCGTTTTGTTCTTTTTGTTTTACGACATTTCAACCTCAATGAGTTATTTAATGCCGACAAAATTTTTATTGCTGGTAATTTTTTTTTTTTCAAAAATGTATTGCTGGTAATAATTTAAAAAAAATGTATTTCCGGTATTAAAACCTATTTCAACACATTCATAGTGTTTTGACCCCACTTTAGGGGTTAACTATTTGCCCTCAGCTGGAACCATGACAGATGCTACCGCCCAGGGTCAGGGTGGACCTGGGAACACCAGCAATTAAGAGGTGGTTCCACGCTCCTCAAAACCTCCTGATCAGAAGCCTTGCTGTTGGACGTAGTTTATCGTCTTACCCATGACGTGGATGTAGTTTATTGTTGTACCCAGGAAGGTTTGCAGCTTGGATCGAGATTAGAGACAAATTTCTTGAAGTTGTGACAGAGACCGTAAGCCACAGAGTAAAGAAAAGCAAGGATTGTTTTGATGACAACAACGAAGTCATAAATGAGTTGCTAGATCAGAGACATTCAGATCATGTTGAGCAATTTGCTGATCCCACAGACATGATCAAGATAAGTAAATTTTTGAACCTAAAGTCTTCCGCCCAGAGAAAGCTAACTGAAATGAAAGCTGAATGGTTCAAGAGAAAAGTAGAGCTACGCCAGCACTACGCCGATAACAACGACACCAAGTGTGTTTACTCTGGAATTTATGGGCCAAGAAGCAATGCAGAAACATGAATACTTTACTTTGACGGCAAACCCATTACTGATATTGATGTGATGAACAGACGATGAGCGGGTCACTTTGAACAGCTTCTGAAATAAACACTCGTAGATCGGCCATGAAAGACTTGATGAAATCGACCCCCATGGAGACAAAAAACAAATATAGCTCTATCAGAAAATAAAATCGTGCATCTGCCGTGTGGCAAAGCAGGAGGTCTGGATAATATTCCTCGAGATCTTATTAAGTTTGGTGGACCTGAACGTGTGGCTGAGCTCCCTGCCTTCTATTCTCACGGCTGAGGCAATTACTTCATCCCCAGCGACCTGAAAGATGCTCCCATTGACCATTTGTATAAATGAAAAGGTGACAAATCTCTTTGCGATAGTCATCTTGAATTTGCTGAAAAGGTCTTGGCCAACCTTATTCTGAATAGGCTTACCACCCATATCATAGATGACATTGTTTCTGAGAGTCAGTATGGTCCTAGGCCAGAAAGACGAAGAGCGGACATGATATTATCTATCCGGCAACTCTAGGAGAATTACCGTGAACAACAGCAAGATCTGTTCATCTTCTTCCTTGACCTGACAAAAGCATTTGACACTGAATCGTGAAGGGCTGTGGAGAGTGTTACTACGAATTGCTTGCCCTGCAAAGACAGTGGAAATGATCAGATAATTCCATGATGGCATGTCGCTCTGTGATCTCCTCTTTTGTAACCAATGGAGTAAAACAAGGTTGTGTCGTTGCTCCGACCTTGTTCAGTATCCTCTTCAGCTTGATGCTATTATCCGCTTTCAAGACTGCAAGATTAGGCATCAAAGTGAGGTACAGAACCGACAGTGGTATCACTGTAAACAAATAGAGTCGCATCAACGTAAACAGACATATTCCGATCTAGTTTTAAAGGTCGAAACGCGCCACAAGAACATTTTCCACTTTGTCATGCATCTTTCCTCCAAAACTGTTTTTGATATATAAAAATTAAATATATATATATATATATATATATATATATATATATATACATCACGGCCTCCAGACGACTTCGGATTCTCTTTATCCTTGCTTAACTTGGTGAATGCTGCCATGGTCCTTCCCTTGGTGTTATAAGGAGTTTTGTTGGTTTCTCACTCAACTGCACCCAACACATAATAATAAAGGGGATTGCAGTCTGGAGAGTTAGGTGGGCTGATGGAAGGGGTGATGTGGTTAAAGAAATTGTCAGACATCCATCACTGTATTCTCCTGCCTGTTTGACATGGTACAGAGTGCTGTTGTCAGCCGTCCCCTCTTGACCTATGGTGGCAATACCTCCTGAAGGCACTTAATGTGAGCATCTGTGTTGAGTCTGAGGCCTTCAGAAACAAATTCGGGCGTTCTTTTAAAAAAAAATCAAAGTGTTTTTCGAGCTGCCATACCATCGTAATCATTATTAAAGTCATCCACCTCATTCCAAATCCTTCAGATTGACGCACAACCACTCTGAAATGTTCATATTGGAGCTTCCGGTGCGACTGCCAAGCAGTACATCATACCGTTTCCAAATATCTGGCAGAGCGAATTTCGTCATAGCGCTGTTTTTCTTACGGATATTGCACAACTAACCTTACTATACTGTACTGTCGACAAAATAAAAAACAACGAGCATGCGCGAAATTAAACATATAAAATGGCACGCTGTATATATATATATATATATATATATATATATATATATGTGTGTGTGTGAGAGAGAGAGAGAATATACATATATATATATATATATATGTGTGTATGTGTAATTTATTATATATATTATTATTTATATATTATATGTGCGGTAATTGTTAGTAAGCGCTCAATGTCAGAGATAGAGCTAACATATTTGGTTGGAACTTGACTCATGTATATCAGACCATTTCTCTATTTTTCCGCCGAATAATATTTCCTAGCACGCACGTATATCCGTGTGATGGGATCTGTGTAAAACTATGATAGGCAAAAATTTGATTTGTTATTAATTTAAATTTGGTTATTTGCTTGTTTTTGATGACTGCGTATATGTAACTGGTAGAAATTGCAGTTCGTAATCCTTATTGGTTTTTACACCCCCACAGCCAAAACGCAAAAACAGAAAAGAAATAGTATCTGGTTTAATCCACCATACAACAAAACCGTCAAAACGAACATAGGTAAACATTCTTAAACTTAAAAGAAAAGCATTTCACTGAAACAAACCGATTAGCAAAAATATTCAACAAAAATAACGTTAAAATCAGTTACAGCTGCACAAAAAATATAATCGAAATAATAAAAAGCCACTACAAAAAAATGACAACATACAAAAATGAAACCAAGGATCCAAACTGCAACTGCAGAAATAGAACAACATGTCCACTCCAGGGACATTGCCAACATACGAATACAATATATAAAGCCAAGGTAAGTGCAAACAACAGCACAATGTAGTACATCGGTACCACTGAGGGTCCATTCAAGAAGAGTAAAAACCAACACAACCTTTCATTCACCAACAGAAAATACGCGAACAGGACTACACTATCTACATACATATGGCATCAAAAAGACAGAAACATGACACCAAGCATAAGCTGGAAAAAAATTGAAAAACGTATCTGCCTAAAGCAACATTACAAAAGAATGCCTAATTTGCCTACACGAAAAAGTAGCAATAATATCCCATACCCTGCAAAAGAATTTACTAAACAAAAGATCAGAGATAATCTCCGAATGGAGGCATGAAAATAAATACCTATTAGCAGAATTTATACGAAACGGATAAAAACAAAGAAAGAAAAAAGACACCAACAATCACTCTCTAGTTTAAGCTATCATCACAATAATTACATTTATTGTTATTATTATTATCCCACCACCATTACTAATCACTTCTACCACTTTACAATATAACTATTAGCTACTAAAATTATTATTACCACCAACCCCCACCACCATTACTACCACATCACAACTACTTTTACCATATTAGACCGCAATAATTATTAACGTAAATTACATCTCTCTCCCCACCCCAACAAATTTAAAACCAACAAATCAAAACCAATAAGGATTACGAACTGCAATTTCTACCAGTTACATATACGGAGTCGTCAAAAACAAGCAAATAACCAGCTTTAAAATAACAACAAATCAGCCTTAAAAAATTTAAAATAATAGCAATTTTTGCCTATCATAGTTTTACATAGACCCCATCACACATATATAAGTGCGTGCGAGGAAATATTATTCGGCGGAAAAATAGAGAAATTGTCTGATTTTTGACATGGCTACATTCAAGAGAAAAATGGATACACATCCCATCATTGAAATTCAACAATCAAATGCGTATATATGTAGACAACAACACACATATACATACATATGTCAAGTCCCATACTGTCCACATATGTTTAGGTTTGTGTGATCTCTGGCGGGCAAGCGCGTGTGTATATGTGTCTGCGTACCTCAGTGGGTACATGGACATGCATGTATGTTTGTGTTAAATGAGTGAAATCACGACAACGATTCCCCCCACTTCCACCAATACACGCAAATTATATGTATCCAAAATTTTTTAAAAATTAATCAGTCTGTCTGACGATCGCAAAATCGTGAAACCCAGGATTACAAACTCACATCAATCCAACCAAAATATATATATATATATATATATATATATATATATACATAAATATTTATATATATATATATATATATATATATATATATATATATATATATATATATATATATATATAGTTTATGAAAAGCTCGGTAATCCGTATGTGTAGACCCAAGGAGGATAAAATGCATAGAGCTCTGGTAATCTGTGTATGTATGTATGTATAAATATAAGAATTTGTGAGTTCGTATATATAATATGGGAGAATGTGGGTGAAATATAATAATGTATAGATATTGATATGTTTTTTGCATATACGAACATGTGGGTGTATGTATATATATATATGTATATATATATATATATATATATCTGTGTGTATGTATATCTGTGTATGTGTATATATGTGTATGTGTGTAGATGTAGGTGTGTATGCATATGTGTATATATGTGTATATGTATATGTATGTATATATATATAGGTGTATATATGTGTATGTATGTGTATATATGTGTGTGTCTGTGTGTATATATATGTGGGTGTATATATATGTGTGTATATGTGTGTATGTATGTATGTATGTGTGTGTATATCTACATGCGTATGTGTGTATGTATGAGTATATACATATATATGTGTGTGGAGGGGTGTATGTGTATGGATATATATGTGTATATATATGTGTGTGCATGTGTGCGGATATGTGTATGTGTGTATATGTGCATATATATGGATATATACAATATTATAAAAGAAGGACTTACAGTTCTGTTATTAATGTTTTACCCCATTTTCTCCTTTCATATTCTCCAATTGGAATTGTGAGTTTAAAATTCTTTATAATATAGAGGTAAATTTTTAAATTGATAATCTAATTTAATTTAAATATATTACCCTTTAATAATCATTATTGATGATAAAATATTTAAATTGGAAAGTTTTTTTGATATTTGAATACTAAAGTCATTGCCTAATATTACCTGTAAAATCTTTTAGGGAAATTCTAAGTACACATATATAAATACATGTGTAAGTATGCGTAAACATTTAAAAAGATATATGTGGGTATTAATACATGAAATTACCCGTGTATATCGGTACATGTGTACCTGTATGAGTGACTGCACATGTAAAGGAACGTATGTATATGTGAAACTTGCATGGGTGAGTATACAATATATGACAGAGCAAGATCTCTAATGTCACCTTCAAAAATCACTCCATATTAACTTAAAAACTAAACTTAAAGTAAAAGAAATTACCCATCTAAAACAGTCACGAATTAAATTCATGATTAAATTTCAAACTGATAGAGATGTCACCTTAATAATCAATTACAACTAGAAGTAAACTTATATTTTAAGATAAAATTTTATTCTTTTAATGTACATTCTATGGATATTTTTCTAATCGACTAATTCATATTAAATCCACAAAATGTTTGTAATAAAGTTTTAAAAACTTAAATCGCTAACAAACATCAAATTAATTTCCTTGTAGACTGTTTAAACATTCAAATTTATATCAAACATTATAATATTTATAAACCCCCAAAATAACACTTTCAAAGTAAAACAAAACGACAGCGTCTATTTAGTTCATTCCAAAGAAAGTCAGTGACACCTTCTCTCATGACTTCCTTCTCTCATTTTCTTTTTAGTTTTTTTTCTCTTCTCCCCCTTCTATATCATTATATTACTTCCGTTAAGTTAACCGATTAAATGTGTCAATGTCTGGACCTCCTCAAGTAATATTAAGTATGAAAGAATAGAAATATTAAATTACATCTAACTCAATCATGTCTCTCCCCCTCACTTCCTCACTTCGTTAATTTACATATGCTTAATACTGCCCGTCAAAAGTGTGTAAATTTCATTTTATTTTTCGTTTCAACCTTTGGAAGTAAATTCTGATGATCCGCCTTCCTTTAAAAGGGCTGTGGTGAAATAATTTATTACATGGAACCTTAAAGTGGTCTGTTTTTATTTAATATATATATATATATATATATATATATATATATATATATATATTAACCCGGTTTTCCTAACATAATGCCTCCTGATTTAGTTTACTGGTGTTGCTAACATTTAAGCACCATCAAGAACCTCTTCCTTCCATCAACATGGCTGATGCTAACCTCCAAGTCATCAACTCTTTGCACCTTCTCCGGCTCACGTTTGAAGTGAAGTGATTATATTGAAGCAATTGATACGTCGATTTTTTGTCAGAATACAACTTCGCACATTTATAAACCTGCCAACACTGGTAAAAAAACGGTTTCTGAGGCTTTAGGTTTATAAATCTCAGAAATTCATGCATTTATGCCCTGAAGGGCACATGGCCCAATGGATAAAAAACGTTGATTAGATCCAGTGTCTATACCCAAATTGTTGTGAGTCCAGTACCAAGCTCCATCAGTGGTGTACCAAAATTCTTGGAGAGTTGAGTTAACGGGAAATAACTGACACATGTCGGAACAGCCGTTCAGACTGTTCTTTGCTGTCGAACTCTCCGCCTCGGCGGGGAGGAACTCGGACGGGGCTTTGCCGCAGGGCAAAGTGCCGTCCGGGGAGGTTGACAGTCCCTGAACCCGTGTATACGGGTTCTAATGGGTATATTTTTGCCCGAGCCTACGGGCTCGGTACGCCCACACTAAACCGGCCTTGTGCCACATCCGACACACGTGGGAGTGTTGTTAAATATCGACACATCGGGAAGATGCGTGGAACTAGAACAATCTAACCCTGTGGACGAAAAAATATAGCATGCGTTCTCTTCGACAACCACCATTTACCTGTAGATGTTTTTAAAAGTCTTTTTGTGAATATACATCAAGTAGGATCATTTATATTAAAATTAAAATATAATCCTCAAAACGTATTCGAACGAATTTCAATATTTACACTATTTCATCAATGAAAATTTCTGTTCAAGCCTCCTGTTAATTGAATAGTATTAACAATTCCCATCAGATTAAATTTACAACGCCTTCGTGGGTCGCGATGATATATTTACAAAGCGGAATATATCTCGGTATGTTAAGAATAGTTTGGGCACACAGCCACAAATTATTGGGTCCATTAATGATAGAACTCAGTTCTTCAATCTCACCAGTTAGTTAACAATTATCTCATTCTGAGACCCTCTCTTCCAAACGAATCATAATTTTGATTTGGCATAATGTCAGAAAAATCATGAGTTACAACCCACTACTCAGTAATAATAAATCTCTGAAAATCACTTGCTTACAATTACACCATGACGAAATGCCCAACTGCTGTCAGAGCCGAAAAAACTGTTTAAAAAGTGTTAAGCTTGAGCATGCGCAATAAACGTATCTTTTACTACACATGTAGCGACATTACTTTTTCACATTTCTTTTAGATGCGCCAAGTTAATTCATTATATTTTCCTCATTAATTTTCCGCCGTGTATATTATCATTGGTATATCAGGAATGTAACTAGCAGTAGGTTCATATTTCTGGTGGCTCCCTCTTTTCGCCACTGAATGAAACTTAAAAGTCTTGGAGGCTGATATCTGATTAGCTATTTAATATAATATTCTTATCCATATTTAATCTACAGCATCATATCATCAAGGTTTCATATGTTCCGTAAATTCCCATGAGAGATTAAACATCTCGTACATTTAAGCAGCAGCAAAATTAGGTTAATGCCAAATATTACATTTCCTAATGTTGCAGAAATCTTAGAAGTGTATTTGACATTTTGTCTGCTCTTTATTGCTCTTGCAAACATTCAATTATATTTGCAAATGCTTTGAAAAATGTTCGGTTAAAAAGATATCGCTGAAAACATTATCTTTCAAAGTTATATGATAAATGATTTTCACAGAGAAATACTGAAAATCTTTACATCAGCCTAATATAATGCAATTAACAGGTTAGTTAAACTATGACGGAATCTCAGAAAACTCCAGGCAAATTACCTAGATGGCTCAAGAATTGTGCAATGAAATATGTGAGAAAGAATCTGTTGAAGAAAATACACAAAAGTTTATGAATTTAAAAAGTACAGGACACGATGTAAAAACGTTCGCAATAAAAAAAAAACAATTGGCATGTTCACTGTTGTATCATATTCAACAGAATTCAAAGGCAGATTTTTGGTGGTTCATTGAGTTAATCATGAGCCTTTAGTCATGCTTATCCGTGTTCAAATGCAATTCCCATACGGTTTCTAAAGCAACGAGGATATTTCCACGTGACAAAAATTGCCGAAGACAATCTCATACCCCCAAAATATTGGGGAGAGCTTGTTTGTGTCTCGACTGAGTTTCATAAATATCACGGTCTATATAGACGTGGATATCTACATCAGCTTCGACATAAATATCTCGGTCTATATACGCGTAGATATCTTCCACATCAGCTTCGACATAAATATCTCGACCTATATAAGCGTGGATGTCTTCCACATCAGCTTCGACATAAATTGCTAGATCTATATACGCGTGAATGTCTTCCACATCAGCTTCGACATAAGTTGCTCGAAAATTAATGGTGAATGATTTTTCGGTTTTACAGTTTTACTTGTCTGTTCAGTTGGCCTATGAAAAGCCCAAAGGCTGGCACCTATTTATTTTTAATGATCGGTTGCATCTTGCACTTTGTTACCCACCGATTAAACGAATCATTTACTCGCCATAATCCACCAAATTAAAATAATTTTCCTGCACTCGTTAACTTTCAAGTTTACATTTCAAGGCAAATTATCAATTTACTGATTCGGAAACGCATTGTAGTGAAATCATAATCCAACTTTTCATGTACGTTATGAATGATGAGTGTGATTCTTACTCGGCGCACTCATCCCCGTACCCTGGTGTCGAAATTAATGTTTGTGTACTAAATAAAAATAATACAACTCACTTTCTCTCTTTCTTTCTTTCTTTCTTTCTTTCTCTCTTTCTCTCTCTCTCCTTCTCTCTTTGTATATATATATATATATATATATATATATATATATATATATATATATATATATATATATTCCGTTGTATGGATATAAGAATGTAATCATGAGTTTCACGCTTTTGTGATCATCAGACAGGGCTACAAACTCATATTAATACAACTGAATATGTTAGCTCTATCACTGATAGTGAACACATTCCAATAAGTACCGCGCATATATATATATATATATATATATAGAAAGAGAGAGAGAAATTATATATATAAATATATATATAAGACATTTTTATGTTTATACATTCTTTTTATAGATACAAATGTATTTAAGTAAATGCTCTGTTTATTATAAACAGTATTAACAAAATTTACCGGCCTTGATGTCCGAGAAATTTTCATAGAAAATATTCGTCCACCGACAGGAATCGAACCTGTATCCCATACGGAACCGTCATATAGCCTGACGTGCATTAACCGATTTGGTCACATAGGATCGTTTGGTTAGCAAGATGGATTTTACTGTCTTTAAACTACAATCTTCCATGAATCTCTCACGTACATTCATATCTGCTCAATGCATATCCAAATGTAAACAAATGACGTTACACTTTATGAAATGGACAAAGTCCGACATTTATTTAAAGACATTTTTCTGCGGCTCAATAGGTTAAGGCACATCAAAACTAAACAACCCACAAGTACGACTGACCTCTGGGAACTCTTGCAGGAATGCTGGACAGAACTATCTTCAGTCTAACTTCAGTCTTTGGTGGGAAGAATGCCGAGCATCTCTGAAGAATTGAAAGCGGACAAAGTGGTCCATTCTAATGAATCAAAAGTTTAAGAAGATTTTTGTGTTTTTTACTTTAATTGGTATTTTATGTAGCACAGGAAGAATTGTATTTAGCATAATAAATAAAACTTTTGAGGTGCTTAACTTGTTTCATTGAAAATAACTCTTTTAGGATGAGAAGTAAACATTTTTGAGGGTGACCCAATACATTTCACGGGTAGGTTATTACATAGTTATAATATATCGCCCATGCAGTGTAGGTGGTTATAAAACTTTAATACATTAATGAGAGAAAAACAGTGTCCAATGAGGGATAATATGTATATTTTGTAATATATATTAGTGAATATACATCCTATCCATTCCTATTTTTTAATATATATATATATATATATATATATATATATATATATATATATATATATACACACACATGCATACATACATACATACATACATATATATATATTATGTCATTCACAGACAGTACTGTTTCGCTGTATCACAGCTCCTCAGTGCGACTAGACTTCCGAATGACTCAAGCCAGGATTGAAACACAACTAATTTGGTGTCAGCCAGAGCTATCTTCCCTCGGTAGAGTTACACAACTAAATCTAGCATATTGTTTTTACAAATGTAAACAAATGCCAATCAGCCAAAGTGCTCCATTCATTTTACTGAAGAGCTTTGCATTAGTGCAGGTGGCTGTTGTTTATAGAATTAGCTTATCACTCAACAGTGCTCAATTGAAATGTATTTTCAAGAGCTAAATTATGTCATTCACAGACAGTACTGTTTCGCTGTATCACAGCTCCTCAGTGCGACTAGACTTCCGAATGCCTCAAGCCAGGATTGAAACACAACTATGTATGTATATATATAGTAATATTTTGCGTTTAAAAATTAACGATTAAAATATACATAAATTCAAAAGTGTAAATATTCCACCGTGTGTGTAAAATATTCCTCCATATTACTTATCTATTTATAGTACTTTTCATATCATAATTCTGCCAACATTGGTCCTTAAAGAAGTGTTGGCCGAATGGCGCCTTGGTTAAAAAAAAAATGAACACTAAACAGTGATTGTGTAAAACAAATTATGCATTCTGTGGTATTATATCATGGGTAAGCTAATGGGACGGAAGATGTTGCTCTTGGGGCACAACCCGTTGAGTTATGAATACTTGTATGACTATCACCACGGAATTTATGAGTAGCGGCGCTATAATATGCTTTCTGCATTCTGTTGAGGATTCTTCTAGACTCGATGAATTACTATATATATATATATATATATATATATATATATATATATATATATATATCAAGAAGAATTTTAGAGAAATCTACGGAAAAGTGTTCGTGTGGGGCGTTTCGTCTTTTCGGGCTTCATGGAGGAGCAACAGATCTGAATGTAACCGGCGTATGTTTGTAACCGAGTGTCCTCAAAGAGTCAAAGTCACTATTCGTTGATAGAATGTGACACTGTATATCTCTTCGCAAGTTTGGTTCTCGAGACTATTGGCGGAAGTGCAAGAATCTACTGAACCCTAAAAGCACACATCGTCAGCCACTGCTACTCCTCTTCAATCAATTTGTTGCCATGAAGGAGAGAGGACGCTGAGATATATTTTACATTCCAAAAACTTAGATCTAAAAAAAATATCATAATTTTAAATTTTCAGCATTCTCCCTCTTTGTTTATTTTTTTTCTTTTTTCTTTTTATGGAATTTCATCGTCCAAAGTCCTGCTTATTGCATATGCTTGAAAGGCGACTAATTTAGCTGTTATAAAAATATGAAGTCAGCGATGCACATGCACGCGCTAGTAAATATACGGCCATAGATATGCTTATTTGAGAAAGAACGAGATGTTGAATAGTGAACTTAATTGTGTTTTTTAAATTCTCTTTAATTTATAGTAAATTTGATTTATCTGAATTACACTAAGCCTGTCTGGAATGAAAAAAGATCTATAATTGCGATTAAATCCATTCGCCATTTTATTACACAATTACTTTCTCACCTATTGACACCGACTGACAGATTAGTGCAGAGTTTAACAGGGAAGATCTGTTAAGAAGTATACTGTTTATGCCTACAGGAATTTCTAATACATTAAAAGCCATTCGCAAATGAACTTATATGGTAATACTGCATTTCATTTAACTAATCCTAAATAATTTACTCTTTGTTTCCAATATGAATGGTACATTCCTGGAGAATCTACATCTAAATGCGAAGAAAGCGCATTTAAAACATTTTACCAAGCTGGATGAATTTGGTGATGAATTATGATGTCTGAGAAAAATAATTCATTCTAGACGTGTAATTATTCATGAAAATGAACATGTAAATAAAAACAAGTTATTTGTGCCAGGAATTTTTATAATCAACTAATATTTGACAAATGTCATGTACTTATGAATAAAGTTGCGTAGAGGAAATTTTGACCTAACGTAAGTATATTCATGTTTCACTTCCGCGATCAAATATTAAAAAAAATCTTATAACCATAAGCAGGCATGAATTGAGAAAACCTGTTTTACGCATTCATTGTTAATGGACACAGGAAGAGAGAAAGATGGCTATAAAACATGGTACTATAGATTTTGTTGAAAATCTATCGACTATATAAATTAAATCAAAGTTACTTTCATTGCTGGAAAACTGGAACTGAAACTTATATTTTACCTACGCACGCACACAAATTCGCCTTGAGAAAACATGTTGATAAGCTCACTGCCGTAAAGATCCAGGAAATGATCACACCACTCGACATGGAAGCATATAACGGAAAACATAATGTCCGCTCGAAATCATAAAATACACACAAAGAACGACTAAAACATTAAAATATTTATCTCCCAAGAAAGATGTTTCTTCCAATTGTTGGCTGACTCAGTAGTCAGTCAATCCATTGAAAGGTACAAAAATATGCAACGACAATCACGTACAGAGAAGGCTTGATGCACAAATAAGCAAAAAATGTATACATAAAACAAAAAGATATTTAATGCAAATTACTTCCTCAGTTTCAAGAATCTATGATATCTTATAGACGTAGCCACATTGATTCAGACAGGAACGCATGCGCAGAGAAAAACACGCAGAGAAAAATGTGTGATAATAAGTACACAATTGTGTCCTTTCCAAATAATATAATGATGCAGCAACTACACTATACGAAAAACCAAATATCCCCTTTTTCAAGATGTATAATGGCAACTGTCTGAGTTTTTTCTTCATTTCATATTCGCAAAAGTCACGTGAAATAAAATAACTGCGGTGATTTCAGGTTTCGTCATGCTGTAACATTTTGGATCAACACATCTTCACGACAAAATAATGTAATATGACGTATTAAATATTTAACATAATTTTATTTTTACTTATTTCTTACTCTGGTTTAGGAGCAGTAAATAAGGCGAACTATTCCAGATATCTGACGGAGAACTGACAGAAAATATTCTAGTATGTCCTAGAAGGTTTTTCGAGTTATGATGCTCGATTTAGTCATCCGTGAAATTTCTTCAACATGAAGCACGAATTACTAGGTTATATTTGCCAATAGCAGGAAAGAATCTCTTTAGAGTTTACAGAAATAAATCATGTTCTCATTCATGTTTCCTTCATAAGCTCTCTAAACAAGTTAAGGTAGCTTGGTGCTGTCCACCTCGTCTCCAAGTAGCATAAGAAAAGCAAAATTTGCTTATAGCTTTCCGCATCCCTTTTTGTGAGACGAGGTGAAACATTCCGAAGCGGGATGTCTATGAAAAGAATAGCTTTTATTGGCGCTCAGTTCCGAGTTTCCTTTTACATACAACGCAGTTAGACTGAGATTATAGGCCCACAAGCATTAAATGAAGAAGAAAATTACATGAATATTCGGGTGGCTTTCACTTTTCAAATTCTCAAAATTTTGATAACGCAGCAAACAATGTCAATAGTCAATGACAATAGTCAAACAAATCTAAAATAAAAGAAATATGTCGGAGGCTTATATCTGAG
This sequence comes from Acanthosepion esculentum, assembly GCA_964036315.1. Taxonomy (NCBI): domain Eukaryota; kingdom Metazoa; phylum Mollusca; class Cephalopoda; order Sepiida; family Sepiidae; genus Acanthosepion; species Acanthosepion esculentum. Next base: position 122,444,214 of record OZ038489.1, on the reverse strand, counting down.
AGTGGAATGCATTTTAAAAATATGTTCCGTTTATAATGGGTATGCATTTAAAAGATAAATTATCTATTTTCAAACAATGTGGATGAATAATCTTTTTTAAGAAAAGATTCTAACTGATGTAAGCAACGTGATTGAATATTATGAACAAAATATGCTTAGCCGAAAAAAAGCTTCCATTTTCATTATGTACAAAAAGTGAGCGGACAGTGATCTGGAAATGGGCGTGGTTTCTCTTACTCGAGAAGATATAGCGTTAAAATATTAAAGATTTCTTTTGTTATCGGATTTCATTACTAGGGGTTCACATTGTAATTGCATCATAGGACATTATAGTCCCAGTATAGAAATATACTTAAGAGAGGTAAAAAGAAAAGAGAGAAATATAAAGAGAGAGAAATACTAAAAAAGAATGGCTTTATTTAGTTCAACAGAATCTTGTTTTTGCAAGATAAGTTCTGATATGAGAATTATCCTTTTCTGTGTTTTATATTTACCTTTGTGGTTTTCTATATAGATTTAATCCTGTTATGAAGACAGTAAGAAAATGTCATAACAAGAAGAAAAGCTAACTATTTCTTGCTACAATGGTACTGATTCTTTGGATAACGAGAGAAATGTGTTAGTAAAAAAAGTAATAATAAATAGATTCGATATTTATGTTGATAACACAACTGTTTAACCCTGTCTTAACAGTAAGTCTGATAGGTTCGATAAATTAAAACTGGCAGCTGATCAAAAAACACAACCTTCAATCTGTTGTTAATTGGTGTAAGAAATGGCTTGTAAATTCTAAAAAGTATTTTATAATTTTAGAGAACCATTTTTGCATTTCATTAATATGGCTGATGCTAACCTCCACGAGAGCAACTCGTAGTGCATTCTCTGTCTCACTTTTTTCAGCTGACATGAAGTGGGAATATTATATTGAATCAGTCGCTAGGTCGGCTGCTAGGAAAATTGGTTCAATGTAGCCTGCAAGTGAATTATTCACCACGTTTCTAGCATTATTCAAAACAGTTTGTGAACTTTTCTTTCGGGATTGCCATCAGTTGCTTCACTGAGATCTCCTTAATCTTGTCCTCGGTTTGAAACACATTCCATTCAACGGTGATTTTACAAATTGGGAAAACACAAATCCCAGTGAGCTGATCAGGACTGTGAGGATGCTGGAGAATTCTATGATTTTATAAAACAGATATCGGAACGAGACTTGAAGAAGTGCGTTTAAAATGGTTAGATACTTTACACATAGTCTGTAGAATCACCAACTCTTTTCATTTTCACACTGACAATCTTCCAATTTCTTTACAGCTTACAGCCGTTCAACTCTTTCGGGTGTTCTATTGGTTGAAAGCTTCCCAGGACTTGGATTCATTCCCGATTGGGTTTCAATCGTTAGAATCAAAATTGGATCAGTCTCAAAAGAGGTCTCAAACATTCTTATATTTTACTTGAACAAAGTTACAAGATCACAAGTAAAACTGGATGCAAACTCTTTATAAAGGCAATGCTCACAAACCCATTCAATAGCATTTCACTATCTCTTAAATAGGGAGAGTGTTTCTTTACGCATGTGTAGTCAAGTCTCCTCTGGTTGCCATTTTCATCAGGGACGAACGAACGATTCTCAGATTTTCAAGGCCGCTGTGCATTTTCCAGACAGATCTCGTATGAGTAAGAGTCGATCCAATTTAGATATGTCTTGTAGCTCTTAATTAAGCAAGTAACAATGGAGTCGTATAAAATGAAAGCAAACTTCCAAATGAAAATGTGAATTTACGAGATAAACGAGAAGCATCTAAAAGTGCACCACTTAAAATGTTGCCCGGAGGGGAAGGGCTGTCAGTAGAAGAACTTTAATAGATTCCTGGTAATTTGTATAAAGAGTTGATTGGGGAGACTGACTTGCAAGCGGTTATTAAAGCTTAGGCTCCGACACTCACTTCGAGCTCGACAATATTAGCCTTGTGCCTGACTAAGAGCCTAATATATTTACCACCGGTGACAAGAGGTTGGTGCACGTGTGCAGGTAAAGTAATATACATTTTCAATATTTCAAGCCAGAGAAAGTTGATCAACATTGATAATTGGTGTAGCATCATCTTCTGAAAATATCGTCACATTTCGTATTGTGCAGTAATAACCACAGGGAATAATGATAAATTTCTGCTTCTAAAATCTGACGGATTATTTAATTATAAACCTACGCATAGATAAAATGCATTTTATATTTATATACAAGCGTGTGTTGAAAAATTGTCGATCCGCTCCATTATATGAGCGAAACATGAGAGATTTGATCATCGTCCGTCTTCATAAGAGTCCATTAGAAAGGTATGGGGAAATGCCAATCTCTATATGATCATCTATATATATTTTCAGTTGACTGCATACCTGTTACTGCCATTTAGTGGACGTGGGTTCAATTTCGAGTGAAGACGGTAGAGCAACGATTTAGTAGGAACGAACAATAAATTATATTCCAGGGACAAAATGCCCGAATTTATTTAATTTTATAATCAGGAGGTATTGAACATTAGAAAACTTTTTTAAACACGTTATATATATAATCCCAATTCAAACTTCAGTGTAATATTTACGTTATAAGACCATAGAAAAATCTTTATAAATAGAAAGTTACTTCGCTCGTAAATAACTTTGATACGAATGTAAGTCTCTGAGGCCATTATTAACTGAATCTTCTTTTCTGTCGTCATCTTCCCCAATGCATTTCCAAAATACATAACAATTAATAAGTGTCCACGAAGGTCTTGTCAGAGAACAATGGTAAAACAAGATAATAGCTTTAAGCCAAACTAATCAAGCTGGGGAAACTGGAGCGTCTGTTGTAGAACAAAGACATAAAAACTAATTCCAAAATCTATTGCTGTTGTATCCAACCGCGTGACAGAAAGCGATGGTTAATGAATGTATCTGAAAGGCTATTGATAAGGTGTTGACTTCTATCTCTTTGTTATATCAGTTCGAAATCTAAATAAAGCTAAGTAACCTGTGATATAATTTTATTTTTCTAGAATGTGAGATAAACACATAAATATAACAAAAGCTATATAAACAAGAGCAATTTTCCGAAAAGGTCGATGAATGTTTTGTTCTAAGTAAAACGCCTTACGTAACTTATTTCTAACAAATCAGAAACTTTGTATAACATTTTCTAAGTTCATTTAGACCTCAAACAGAAGTTTTCTAATTTTTCTATCTTTTTAATGCTCAAATGTAAGACTTTCTTTTATATGACATCGCATTAGAATGAAAAATAAATGTGGATGAGGAACATTTAATTAATATCTTAAGTTACAAAAACAGTCACCATATTTTTTTAATGTTCAATCGAGAGTTTGCGAATTATTTCAAATAATTTAATATTTCAATTAATAAAATATTATCCAACAGATTAATAATAATTTCCTGGTGAAAAGTGTGGTTCAGGTAGAATTCCGATAACCTTGAGATATTTCACGCTTACAACAAAGCCATATACTATAAAGACGTATAGGTTAGAGAAAAATAAATAAAATGTCAAGCACTGTTATGGAGAAATTTAAGACTGCTCAAATATAGTTGCATTTATGAGGAAGAAAGTGATATGAAAATGATACGTAGACTTTTCAACAAAGAACAAAATTACTTGGTTCACTATACACTTTTGCAACTATTAAAAATTATACCTATATTTTCCCGAAAAAAAAAAAAAAAAATATATATATATATATATATATATATATATATGGAAATGTTTGTTTTTATTTTTAACTTGAAAATGCTTTTACTTTTGACTTAAACATTCCGGAAAAATATAAACTATCATTGGAGTAGATCAAATATTTGAGGTTTTCTCCATTCCTTCTTGACGTATTTCAATTATTTTGCCTGAGAAGAGAAGGTATCTCGTATCTTTATCCTTTCATTCAATTACATCCTAAGAGAGGGTATTTTGCTTTCGATGTCTACCTTAATCATCAAAATTGGCGAAGTATTTTAAAACGGAATAAAATTGCTTCCTAATATTGTTTGCCAACTTTATGTCATTGCTAAGTGTAATAATGTTTTGACAAATAAATGTAATATTTTTACATTTTAATAGTTTATTATTTCGTCATCAAATCTCCAACACTTTCCGGACAAATAAAATTTGAAAAATGAAATTAAGTGATTATTTTCATTATCGATGAAAATCTAAAAAGAAGAAAAAAGTGAAAATGAAATACTAGCTCAAAAAATACTATTTCGTGAAGTTTAGGGCCCATCATAATTTCTGAGGTGATGACAGACGTCGAATACCAAAACGAATTGACACGCAGGTTTGTCCGCATCCTTTGCCATTTCTTCTCATACTTTCTTCATCAATCACTTTTTCCAGTGTTTATTTTTATTTTTTTTCCATTATCTTTATTTTTATTTAGACGTCTTCCTTTTCCATTTTCTTTTCGCTGATTCAACCAATGACAATTCATTGTTCATTGCTTTACGATTAATCATTTAATTGTACATTTCGGATTTCCTTTACCTTCGACCTAACCCCTTTATCTCATTCATTACTGATTTAATCCTTTCTTCTTCTTCTTCTTCTTCTTCTTCTTCTTCTTCTTCTTCTTCTTCTTCTTCTTCTTTATATTTATGGCAGTCAAGACATTGTCTACCACAAAAAATGGAGACGATTATAATTATTGAGAAAATTCAAGATTTATTATTAAATTTCTTTCTTCCTTTCTTTCTTTGTTTATTCCTTCATTCTTTCTATTTTCCGTTCTTTCTTTCTTATTCATTTACATTTACATTTACTTCGTTTTATTTAATTTTTTTAAAAATTTTATGCAAAAATCATTATTATCATTTTTTCCTAAATGGTGTCTAAAACGAAAAATACTTATAAAAAGTGAAACTGAATGGTGAACGCCGGCCAGTGACGCTGATAGAATAACAGTCGCTGAAGCGTGTCCCACTTGCTATTGCATTAAGAAAAAGAAGTAATCTACTATTGTATTAACCAAAAGACGTCGTCTACTAATGTGAAAGGCATCTTGTGCCGTTTATGCGAATCTATGATGCCTGCCGCACCACCTAGTGAGCAACATCCAATTACCGAGATTCATATTAAGTTGAAACGCTGACTAGTGGCAATGAGAAATAGCCTTAAACTGTATTTCCGGAAAGAAAATACACTTTCTTTCGAATAGATGAAGTCATGAAGCAGAACCAGTGTTAGAATTTATCTTCAATTCAATCCTTCGATATTTGGTATATCTTACATATTTTCTTCTTTTTCATTTTCTCCTTTTCTTATTTTTCGTTCGTTTAATTTTATGTTGTACTTCATCTTTTTCTACTCATTTCATTCTTGCTTTTATGGGTCCTTACCTATAACTATAGAATGAACTCTTCCTAACACTACGCCTCTCAAGAGAGAAAGACGAATCGAGTCGAGCCGATAGTAGTTCACTCCAAACCAGACTGACAGTCATACTAACACCCTCCACATCTTGTATTATTATTCCGTGTAATATATCTTCGTTATTTCTACTCTTGTGTTCGTGTTGTACGTCCTTGGTTCTAACCTGGACCATAACAAATGTAAAATTATGTTCCGTCTATTTATGAGGCTTTTTCTTTTTATTCTCAAGATTTCATTTTCTTCAGTTTTCCTCTACTTAGTTTTCACGGATTTAAATACATTATTTGTTTTATTTTCAGAATCTTCTTCTTTTTGTTATTTAATCATTTTTCCTATAGATTTTATCCCATATCTTTTTGTGAATAACTTCTTTCTTACGGTTTACCTTCTTTCTGTTTACTAAGTTTTTTTTTTCATAAGGACGTTTCTGTCGCTTTTTTATTCCTTCTTTCTTTATTTTATTTGCATGTCTTTCTGTTTTCTTTTCTTTTTATGTAATTATTTCTATATTTTCTTTTCTATCGTTTTACTTCTTTTTATTTCATTAGTTTTCTTTGTTAATATTTTTCTATTTTCATGTCATTTATTATTTTTATGCTTTAGCTTTTACTCCTTTTTGTTGTTCTTTTAATAAATTTCAATTTTCAATTTTTCAACTTATTTTGCTTGTTTTTTTTTTATCTTTCCTTTCCATCTCGTCGCATAATCATTTCGCCTTCCGCCATGACACTTTAACCCTTGCTACTTCCTCTTTCTCTCAAGTACATCCACATTAACAATAGAGGCAGTAATTATCAACACCGCATCAACATCCAAAAAATTCTCTTTTAACTTAGATTCCCTTATCGTGATTTTCTTCTATTCTTCATTTGGATCATTGTTGTTATTGTCATCCATTACTGTCACACCCAACATTGCGTGATGAGTGAGTTTCTAATGATGACATTTGACAACCTTCCTTCCTTCGTCTTCCGGGAAACTTGTTCTGATGAGAGAATCGACTACCAATGTCATTCTTACTAATTCCAAGCTTGTTTTTTTTACCAAATTTAGTTTGCGTTTTTGTTGTATTTTGTTTTCAGCTCATGTGAGCAATCTTAAAGGCATTCAAGTTTTTTCGGAGACTTGTATATGGGGGAAGACTTTAAATCGATAAAACGTGAACAATCCGTATTGACACGTAACGCTGTCAAGTAGAAAAGATGCCCAAGACAATAAGAAATGCAATCCCACACAAACAGTATTTTAAAACAAATAATGTTTGTTGTGCTTTTGTGTATATAAGTTTTTATTATAATTGATTTTCAGGGTAGACTTCCATTTCTGTCACAATTTTTTTTTTCTTTTCGGCGTAGTTGTTACTTTGATGTTTTCAGTGGCTAATCTGATAAAACTCTGAGGTTTGCACACTTCAAATAAAGTTACGAATATTTGAAGAATTGCATACGCACAAAAATGCACATTTTATATATATATATATATATATATATATATATATATATATATATATATATGTGCGTGCAAAAATATACTTTTAAGGTATGCTATATTTCTAGGATAATGTACTCAATATTAGGAGTAGTGCATGTGTAAGTATAACAATGGGCATTGAAGTCGATACCTAGAAGCGACAGTCTGTTTCATGTTAAAAACACTCATCATAGCCGGATAATATTGCTATTCCCTCCGTCTCTAGATACATACATATATATATATATATATATATATATATATATATATATATATATATATATGTATGTATGTATGTATGTATGTATGTATGTGTGTGTGTGTTCAAATAGTAACTATTCATTCAAGCGTATTTGGTTTAATAATCTAGACATATGATGCCTATTTATTTTTATGTTAATCCTCTCAGATTCATGGATCGACTTCTTAGTGTTCTTATTAAACTGATAATGAAAGACACGGTAGTTTCCCTCCCCCAAGTCGTTTCAATCTCATCCAAGATCATCTTCAGGGGTGAATTGCTAAGACAAAAATTAATGTAATTGCTAGTTTTAAATTTTTGGAGCTTTTTGAGGGAGCTTGGGTAATTTTCCCACCTTAATCCTTGACCTTGTGTCACCTTTTGTAGCGACGTGGGTACAATGAAAAATAAACGTTCTTTTTCGGTCAGATATTTCTAAGACATTTTTACAAGCACAAGTCATGACTGTCACATTGTCAGCAAAGTTAGTTTTTATTTCAGATTTGTAAACAAGAACCGACTGGATTTCACAGAAAAAATTTGCTCTTTATTGATAATTACCTAGTCATTAGCGAAAGAATTGGGGAAGAAATCATGTATTGCATTACTTCACACTTGACCTGCCAATGTCAGTGGACTTCATTAAAAGTCTTTATAGAAGTTTCGATTACGTTTATTAGTTATTTTTAGTTCCTAGTTATTACTAGTTGATAGCTATTTAATAACACAAGTCTATAGCAGGTCGCAGCATTATTTAATCATTAACAGCGCAGGGGGAGCTTTGAACACACACACACACAAACACACATACACACACACACACACACACATACACACACATATATATATATATATATATATATATATATATATATATATATATATATATCAAGGAAAAACTTAACGCATCATCGAAAACTATTATAAATCATAATTTATTTCGGCAAATATGTACACGGAAGGCGTGTAATGTGCATGGAACAGTATACCTCCATCATCAGTCTTCATCGTTGAAAATCTAATGGAATATCTTCATGCCTTCATACATTTCAGAAACCCCTTAAGTAGTAAAAACTTTTATCAGAAAGACATCGTTTCGTCGTACAAATCTAACTGTACTTTAATAGATTCCATTATATCTGGATTCCAAACTATACAATCTCAAAATAACTGATCACTGACGAAGTTTTGACGAAGATGGAAAAAAAGGGCGCCTAAACTTGACATCAGAATTTCTAAGGATTATAATGGAAGCTTATAAGCTTCATATTGACTGGATATATTTAGGGCAACAGGAACAGAGGAAAGCAACGCCTAAGCCTTGCTTGGTGAGAAGGACAAGGAATAGAAGTGATAAACAAAGCTACAGGCAATTGTGGAAAGTCATGATACCCACGTTTTGAAGTGAAATAGAACATTGAAGAAGCAGAAGAAGAAGAAGAAGAAGAAGAAGAAGAAGAAGAAGAAGAAGAAGAAGACGAAAAAAAAAGACGAAAAAGAAGAAGAAGATGAAGAAGGTCTCCTGATTGTAATCTGCTTTCCACTTCGTTCATTCATCTACTTGTGTCCCACGTTGTGTTCCTTGATCACAGAGCAGTGAAGATCGAATTTCGCGCGTACTTGGGCGCCGAATCGGGCAACGATGGAACCGTGCTACAAAAGGACTCAGAACGCTTCTGCTGACGAAAATAAAGATAGCATAAAATAAAGAAGGTGGCTGGGTTAATTTTCAGTCGTAGATCAAACAAAATCAATCCTTCCCGTTAAGCTCTCTATCATGACATTTTATATTTTCTTTGTAAAACTTGCATCGGGCAAATTACAACAATACAACACGATAAGGCCCGGAACTGTCTCTGCAGCAGATCGCGTGTGGATCAGCAGTTCCTTTGTCGCTTGCTGTTCTGTCTCCTCTGCGTCTTTTGCTTACACTTGGCTGCAAATACTGAATTGCTTAAGCGTTCTGTTCATATATATTTCACTCGACTCCCACCGTACCTGAGGGCTCATCAATTTTCATGTCAACTAATTATTTTTTCTCTCTGTAATGTCGGAGAACTGATACTGACATTCAAACAAAGCGATCCCTTATTCAAAACAATACATTCTTCGACAAAAACCTTATTTATCATTCCTTTCTATGTTCTTTCTATATAATTATGAAAATACTTATTCAAAACAATAATTTTCAGATTTCAGTATGATCAAATAAAAACTTTGCTCCCATTGCATGCTTACAAAATCATATTTCAGCTTTTTACATTATTGGCTTTGGAATCTCAATTCGTTTTTCGGTGGACAATTAATCCACAATCTACATTTTACAAATCATTTTTTTTTACTCATCATTACATTCAGCTTTTCTGTTATCAGTAAGGAAAAATATCACTTTTTTTACTTGCTTCATATTTTAATTCATGCTTTCACCTTAACGTTTGTAACATCTTAAATCTTTCAATTCTCCAATTCCTATACGGTGTTTTGACATGAATCGTTTTAATACTAATTTCATACAAACAGTGTCACAAACGGGACACGTCAGCATTTTTTTTCGAATCTTGTAAACTGATGCGACACAAGTACAAAAAAAAATGAAGTAAATAAAGAGAGCAATTCAACAACAGAAACAACAAAAATGGATATCTCATGTAACTTGAAAAGAAAATAATGACATAATCTATATTCTGACTTTCCACATCAGGTTAAGGAGGAAACCATTATTAATACAAGAAAGAAAGAGCAATAACAGACACGAGAAACCTGTTTTCCCGAAAAATTGTTTTACGAGAAATAATTTATGAATGTCAAACGAAAGTAACACTGGCTAATCAGTCATGAATGTCGAATGTTTCCTTATAAGGAATAATGATATTATTAAAGATAGTAATACAGTTGGCATTAACGAAAAAACAAAAAATAAGAAATTTATTTTTATATATTTTAAGATAGGCATCCTAGTCATATTTTTATTGATTTTCTTTCCTTTTTGAGCAAACTGATTCTATTGATGAGCCTATGAACGGATATTGAGATAATCTATAAGATTCTTTGAATGGTGGAATTTTCTAGCAGATTGAAATGAGAATAAAACTTTAAAATATTACCAATTTGTTCGGATCGAAATCTGAAAATTGCTTCCAATGACGAAACGTTTATTCCATTGATATTTCCTATTATCTCTTATTCTGGAATAAATCAATTTTATTATTGCACTTAATGATATGCTTCAATTTCGGAAGAGTTCATTATTTTTAAGGCGTAACTTGATTTATAATCGAAATTTAGAGCCTCGCTGATGAAAATTGCAAAAGTATATAAACAAATAGTTCAACAAAGAATCGGATTCAATCCACTTTCAACCGAAATTAATTAATTAATATAAAAAATTGGAAAAATTGAATCATAACAAAAGAAGGAATTCTTCATCAAGTGAAATTTGATTATCTCGAAACTTTCAGATAATGAAGAATTATAATGAATTCAAAAGAATCCTATTCTTTGCAAACGAGTTTAGTTAGGGTCGCATTTTATCGAATGATGTCTCATATAATCAGACTAAAACAGACAATGTTTAAAATATATATCACTTTAAATAAAATAAGAGATCACGATTGTGACGTAAAGAAAAATTCCAGTAATCATTCAAACAACTGCACATCTTGTATAAAATTAGTTACGTTTTAATGCAAGGCAACAATTATGGAGCATCCATTGAAACTTAAAGTGACGGCATACTGCAATATTAGTTTTCAAACTATTACACCGGGACATCGAGAGAATTCACCAAAAATATCGCTTATACGATGATACATTTGGTCAATCACCCTGATAAATAAAACCTCTACAAATAATTAACAGATGTAAATCCTTTTTTTTTTTAAATTACAAGAATTCCGACTTGAACTCGTCTAGATAATTATTACTCGTAAGTTTGGGCCTCACTTATAATTCTATTCATGTGTCAAGCTTATTAAATTTTTGCTGCCACGTTTGTTTTAAAGAAATATTAAAGTTTTCTTTATTCATTACTAGCAGCATGGCCCGGCGTTGCCCGTGCTTGGTTCAAAAATCGTACGTTTAGGTAGTTTCCTCTTACTTTTCAACGAATACGTGTAAACTGATTTGCAAATGGTAGTTACGTTCACAAAGCGTTTCATGTGACAAAACATACTGCCTACGTTGAGATTGACTGGAAAGCTTCAAAGAGGCCTCTACCTCGGTTTCCTCCTCCCGCTTTCTCTTTGCCGCAGAGGCTCTTTTAGAACGCCTGCTAAGGTTACCTCGCCATGGTATTTTGACACGCTTAGCAAAGCTGCCGGGTCGGTTATCGCCACGGCACTCAGAAGAGTGCAAAGCAGAGGTTGAAGTAGACGCCACCCAGGTCTCCCCCAAGGAAGTGCACTCAATGGAATCCTGCTCCCGTTTCCCCTTAGCCGATGAGGTCTTTTTAGAACGCCTGCTAAGGTTGCCTCACCTGGGTGTTTTTGCAGCCTTTGCAGAGCTGCGGGGTTGGTCATCGCCACGACACGCAGAAGACTGCAAAGCAGAGGTTGAAGTAGACGCTATATGATCATCTGTAACCGGAGTTATTATGTGCTCCTCCGCAGTCGCCTGTTCTGCATGTGTAACGTTAACGGTGTTAGGGTCTTCAGTTGGTGACGTGCGGATGTTCGTCTTGTAGGAGCCATTTGAAGGGTTGTAGAAATGCTGTGTAAGAATGCGATTAGAAGTTGACGCCGAAGCTGAAGCGGTGCACGCTCGTTGTATACGAAAAGTTGACGACTCGACTACGGTTGAGGAGTTACTGGTCGAACTCTCTGCCTTTGAGCAGAGAGGAACCCGGACGAGGTTCCGCCGAAGGGCAGAGCCTCGTTCGGGGTGGTTGACCAACCCGATCCCGTTTATACGGGATCTACGGGCTATTTTTGGCCGAGCCTACGGGCTCGGGTACCCCACTTTAAACCCGGCCTTGTGCCACATCTGTCCCTCGTGGGGAGGACACTAAATACCGTTGTATACGAAAACTAAAAATGCAGTGGAGCGGTATGGGAAAAAGATTCTCCTAGCTGTGGGCCGTGCTTTCTGGCAGCACGAAAATATCGCTGTAGGAAGAGGTTACGCAACCAAAACGTTGAAGGTTAAAAAGTAGTGAAACACTGAGGGGTACTGGGCCGTGTAGTAAAGGCAGAAGAGAAGTAACTTGCGACAGCAGTTAACTGTCTAATAGCAAAACTGAACTACGAAAAGGTAGAAATAGGTATGGAACGCTAAGATGGATTGGGCTGCGCAGTAAAGGCAGCACGCGGAGATAAAATGGGTAATGCAAACGTTTAAGCAAATAGGCAGTGAAGTACTGAGGTGCACTGGGCCGCGTAATAAAGGCAGTACACTTCAACTTACAGTGAAAACTGTAACGTGGAGGTAAAATAGTTTGGGCAAACGATTGAGTAAATAAGTAACTTGCGCAGTAAAGGCAGCACGCAGAGATAAAATGGTTAATGCAAACGTTTAAGCAAATAGGTAACTTGTGGTAGCAGAAATTAATCCAAGGACAGATGCGTTAATGGCGATCAAATCAAGACGTGAGTGCGGATGCAGCCGCACTGAAGGTATGTAAAGGGAGCGTGACTTGTCATTGATTGGTGTAGCCTGGACAATGGCCATGACTTAGACCAATGAATGAGCTCACGCAAAATGGAAAATTCTAGCGCGCATTCACGCATGGGCGCATGATTTGGCAAGCGCAAGGCTTGGCCGTAAACGGGGTCAAGCTGCCTGCTGCATATGCAGCTTGGCTCTATCGCACGTGATGCCGGCGATGAGAATTCAAGGAGCTGCAATGAAGCGTTTGCTCGTTTGGTTTGTGCGACAACGAAAAGCCGCTAACCGTTTGCTGGCATTAGCTTTGAAACGGGTTGAGAGGAAGCCCTGCTGTTTTAGCGCAAAAACTCTTCGTCAGGTCTGGGATGCGGCCTGTGCTTTTTCGCTAAAAACCGACATGTGGTTCAGGCGCAATCTGGGCGTATCGGTTTTTGGGTTTTATCGATTTTCCGCGCTGTTTAGGGGTCCGTGGTCATGAAAGTTCTGGACAACACTTCTAATGGTAGACTCTAAGAGGGTGTCAAATTTGGTTGAAATGCGATCATTCCTTCTGTAAGCAGATTTTTTCGATTATCGATTTTTCGATTATCAATTTTTTCGGAACCTGAGTCCGAACTCAAAAATCGTGCTCCGTCATGTTCTTACAGCAGCCATTTGCAAACTTGTGGTGAAAACCGCATCGATATCGGGTGAGAAATGCGGCCTGGGCGAGGTAACAACGCCCACGACAAACACACAGACAGACAACTTAGAAATGAGAAATATAGATAGTAGATTAATATTGAGCCAAAATCATATACAAGAAGAATTATTATACAGCGATAATTACGGAACATTTTCTTGGTGAGAGTATTTTTAAGTAGATCAATATTAAAAATATGTTGTCACCAATGAATTTGTTTGAAAAATAGTCTAATAGTGTCTCTTTTTCTTTTTAAGACAACTAAAACTTTTGCCTGAATCATGAAAATATAAGGTTGTCATTTAAATAGCGAAATGATGTTTTAGAAAAGAGTGAAGAAAGCACTTAAGCAATTAAACCTTTAGTCAATTTTCCACGACGCTCTCCGAGTAAATCATGAACCATTTGATGATATTTTATTTATATCTCAATATGACTTTGTTGGGTTATTTCAAATGAATTTATTAATGTAAATTTCATCTTATATTCATTCATTCTTTCTTGTATTTATTCGGTAATTTTTCTTTTGTTTTTCATTCATTTCTTCTGCGATTTAAAGCATTATTTTATTTTTTCAGTTTTCTTTCTTTTATCTTACTTCCTCTCTTTCTTTCTTTCTTTCTTTTTTCCTTCTCTCTTTCTTTCGTTCTATCTTTCTATCTTTCTTTCTTTCTTTCTTTCGTTCTTTCTTTCTTAGCGCTACACATTTTCTTTCCTTCATTGCAGAGTTTTCTTTTTCTCTATCTTTTAATTTCTTCTTTTCACGTGTTTAATTCTTGCTTCCCTATTATACTTGGTTCAATCTCAGATAGAAGCTATATGTTAGAAATTTAATACTGGATGAAAATGGATTCAATTTTTCTTCCCGTATTCGTCCCTTTGGATTGATTTAAAAAAAAATGACCTTTCATTGCTTTAATCCATAAATCATTTGAGGCAATTAATCTTTTCATTTTTATTTTTATTTTTTCATTACAATATTTTAGCAATTACTCTTTCTGGCTTTTCTTGAATTGATTGAAATTCTCATATGAAGTGATTTAGAATTTTATCAGATATTTTTCTGGCTATTATTCTTGTTTTTAGTTGTTTCTATTTTGATTGGGATGCGACGCAATTCATCTTTCTCGAGGCGTATAACAATTTTTCTTTCTGATTCATACATCGAAGTCAGTCTCAATAACAAAACTACACTGATAATGCACAAAAAACAACATTAACTTTTTAGTCAAAACTATTTTTATAGTTTTATGTTTTTATTCTAAGTGTTGTTATATATTTATTGCTTCGTTACCTCATGGAAAGAATTTTAATAGATCATACATAGATATAAACAGATGGGCAAAGATAGATAGATAGATAGATAGATAGATAGATAGATAGATAGATAGATAGATAGATAACTACCGTGATAAGAACACATATACATGCATGTGCATGTACACGCGCGCACACACACACACGATTATATATATGCTTGAAGCGCTTGATAACAAATTAGTCACCATTGTGATCGCCACAGATATCACGACGGCTTTTGAGGTGTCACACATGGGGTTGCTAAACAAACCCTGTAGCAATTTCTGGATATGTTTTCTAAATTATCAAGTCGTTCCTATAGGGTAGTCATTCTCAATGTTCAGTCCTCTGAAGACTCCGAGATCAACCCAAGCGTTTCCCAAGGCCCTGTCTTTGGTCCTCCCGGTTTTCCGCTATCTATTAACAATCTACCTAAGAAACTTCTTAGATCCTTAGCAAATATATATGCAAATGATACCGTGGATTATGAGAGCACCACTAAAAATTTAGATTGTTTTAACCTGGAAGCTAATCTCTCCTCTGACTTTGCTCGCACAGATCTATGAGGGAGGGACTGGCCTGTAACATAAAAACATTAAAATAATAATAAAAAAAACAAACTAGTAACGTTTCATCCTCACAGAGTAGAGCATGAGTCACAATGAACTTTTGTACACAAAATGAGGCCCGTTGCATGTCACATCTGTTAGGATTGAAGTTCGCAGCAGACCTCAAAAAACTCCTATTTATTATTCATCGCTAAAGACGCTGGAAAATGATCGCTTCCCTGTACGGCATCAGAAAATACCTGAATCTTTACAGACAAATTCGACCAAAAGTGGAATAGTGTTTGCCGCCTATAGGCTAGAACTTCCCACTCCTTTCCACCGGGTAGAAAGCATCCCCAGACGAGGCCATGCTGAAGGGCAGAGTTTCGTCTAGGGAAAAAGTTACCCCAGCCCGTTTTATACGGGGTCTACAGGGAATTTTTGGCTGAGCCTAAGGGCTAGGGTTGCCCCACATTTAATTCGGCCTTGTGCCACATCTGACTGCGTGGGGCAGTTGGTAGTTGCCGTCTGCGGTATGCAGTTGGAGATTCCTTGTGGAATTCACTTAGTTCATTTCTAGCAGTTGACTACCTCTTCTACGCGTTTATATATGTTCTTGTCCTAAGTATTATCGTTCATTCCCATTACACGATCAGAGCATTATCCAGGCATGAAACTATTTCCTGACTTTATATATATATTTCAGTTAAATTCTTTCTTCGATATAAATGATAATTTCCAGTTGTGAATTTGATTAAATTTTCGATATCATTTTGATATCTATAATTTCTTAGATTCACCAACTATACAAAAATTTTTGCATTGAATAAAACGATTGGTAATCGGAACATCTGAAGAATATGTCGCGTATGCAAGAATTTCATATTACACTTCCGTGACTGATTATAATATATCAATCTGCAACTTTCGCTTGGCAGTTTACAGGCAAGTAAATGCTCCATCAAGATACTAGCCGATTTCTCTTCTGTTCTAATGTGATACCGAAACGTGGCATTTGTTCATTGTAGTATCGTCCATTAACCATTTCATCAGGCTTCTTATAATCTGACATGAAGAGCTCGGTTCTAATGTCTGCAAACAGTTTTAGATTCTGTATTGCTTGAGATGCTAAGAACTGTTATGTATCTAACTCTAGCTTTCTTCAATTTAGACTCCCGAAATGAATTCACTTTTATCACTGGGAACTATTTCATTAAAATAGGAGTTTATCAGTCAATGGGACATGAACGAAATAGTTCCATAAGTAGAGTAATGTCTCAGTTGTTATCCCGAAAATTTGTACGTCGGATCAGTTCTTTTAAATACGATTTGTAGTGCAGTTCGTTTCGCCATTTGATATCATTAACTTTACTAATTTACTTTTTGTATGACTGATTCATTGTAATATAAATTATATATATATATATATATATATATATATATATATATATATATATATATATATATATATATATATATTGTTGTGGTGGGATCCACCTAATCTGCATAGGTGACTACCAACTATATAAATAATGGTTGGTACCGGAAGACGAGGAAGGAATCACGAGATCCAACTAGAGACTCTGATCGACTGCGACTAGTCAACACATTCTCCAGGAACGTCTTCCCAGAAATATACAGAAATACTATATGTACTTATTGTGTACACTTTCTTGTTATAATACATTCTTGTTCTAAGTACATTTTGTGTTGCATTATTATTCCATGCAATAGGCGAGATTCAACATTGAGTCAAGACTCAACAATGGCGACGAAGTAGAACGAATCATACGTCAAGTTTCAACAATGGCCACAAAGTAGAACGAACCATACGCCAAGTTTCAACAATGGCAAAGAAGTAGAACGAACCATAAGGAAAGAAGAAAGAATTAATAGTGAGAGTTTTCAACAATTGGGACAAGTCATTGAAGAACCCAGGCTGAAAAAAAAACTATTAATTAAAAGTCCAACGTTAACATAACGACGAAGGATTCTAAACTTCTGGATATGTAAAACTCGTTAAAATACGACTAAGCATAAAGGAACGTTCACTCAGAAAAAATTGAAAGGTGTCGTAATCGAATAACGGTAATTTTAAATTAAAAATTATCTACAACGAGACACCCGCTAAAAAAAAAAAAAATTGGCCGACTGCAAACACATGCATGGATTAAAAGGAGCACAAATACACCGTGTCGACTTTGAAAGGTAACAAACTTTAAAAAATTATTTTTTTAAATTATTTGTTCAACAATATAGTGACGAATTACCCCCGATAAGAAAATCAGACGTTGTCATTGAAATACGCGAACAGAAGTCGGAAAAAAAAAAGTCCGACGCTCTCTGTTCACGAAAAAAAAAAAAAAAATACCAAAGTTGATTAGCACGGGCGTGAATGTAAAAGCAAGACATAAAATTAAAAAGTCGTACGTTGTTTCGATTTTTTTGGTCAGCTTATAGATATTCGTGGATACACAAATTAAAAGTATATTCCTTGTTGCATGAACACTATCAGCTAAAGATGGATGAACTATCCAAAGTCATATCTGAATTATTAAAATCCCAGCAGTTGAGTCAACAACGTCAGCAGGAACAGTTTGCCTTATTAATAAGGGAACAACAGATAGCACAGCATAAATATCAAGAGAAACTAGATGAAACACAACAAAAACAACAAATAGCGCTGCAAAAATATCAGGATAAACAAGAGGAAAGACAGCAAAAATATCAAGATAAACAAGATGAAAGACTTTTAGAAATTCAAAAGTTAACACTGGAGAAATTAAACAACTATCAGGCAAATGAGGGAAATTCTTCATATTCTAATAACACCATATTTAATTCGCTGGAAACTTTCAACTATGTGCCAGACGAAGAAAAAACGTTTGAAGCGTACTTTAAACGATATGAAGATATTTTCTACACAGACTGTGAAAACTGGTCGAATTCAAGAAAAGTCAGTCTATTACTAAGAAAGCTAGGTACAGCAGAACATAGCATATTTGTAGATTTTATTCTACCGAGAAAAACTACTGAATTGGAATTCTCGGAAACAGTGAAATTGCTAAAAGAGCTGTTTGGAGCAAATATGTCGCTTTGGCATAAGCGATGGTTATGCATGAATGTTTCTAAATCCGACGATCAGGATTACTTAACATATGCATCTATAGTGAATAGACATTGTGACAATTTCAGATTGGCAGAAATTACGGTTGAAGAATTCAAGTGCTTAATTTTTGCTCAAGGACTGGTATCCAGTAAAAGTGCCGAAATAAGACGTAGAGTCTTGTCTAAACTCGAATCTGAACAAGGCCTTACCCTGCAAAAGTTAGCAGAGGAGTGTCAACGGGCCGTAAAGTTAAAGAAAGAGTCGCAAAAAATCGAAGAAGCTGGTATTGCTTATATTAAAAAAATAAAAAAGCAGTCGAAGTACCCAGTAGAGAAAAAATTGGAGAAAAAATTCAGCGTATTGTAATAATAGACAAGAAAATAAAAAGAACGAAAATAAAAAAGTCCCACCATATAATTGCAGACGTTGTAACGAAAGACATTGGGAGGTAAATTGCCCATATAGAAATAAGAAATGTTTCGTGTGCCAAAAGAATGGTCACAAAGGATCTTGTTGTAAAACGAAAAAATGCAAGAACCGAATTAGACAAACAAATTCGAATATCAAATCAGATAGAGATTTGAGGAAATATGTGACGACTGAAATATTCAAAAAGAATATCAAATTTCAACTCGATTCAGGGTCAGATTTAACAATAATGAACGATAAAACATGGAAAATTTTAAAAAGGCCTACAATAATGAAGTCAACGAAACTCGCTCGAACGGTAACTGGAAAGCAAATTAACTTCGAAGGCGAGGTTGTACTTCCAATGAAAGTGAATGGGATCGTTAAAAAAATAAAAGTTTTCATTCTGAGAAATGGAGAAAACTTGTTGGGTACAGATTTTATTGAAACATTCGAATTGTGGGATAAACCGTTAAGCTCTTTCTGCAGAAAAGTAGAAAGTAATACGCAATCAAGACAGGACATTAAAGGGGAATTAAAGAAAAAGTTTCCAGGAAACTTTACACCTGGTCTTGGAAGATGTAACAAGTTTGAAGCTAAATTTGAATTAAAAGAAAATACTATGCCTATATTTAAAAAGAAACGAAACGTGCTTTTCGCAAGTGTAGAGAAAATAGTAGTACCAAAAAAGTTGCAGAAAAAAATCCTACGGGACTTTCATATGGGTCACCCGGGGATTAATAGAACAAAAAGCTTAATGCGAAGTTTTGTATATTGGAAAGGAATGGATGTGGATATCGAAAACATGGTTCATCGATGTAAAGGGTGTGCGTTAGCAGCTAAGGCACCACCTATAGTACACAAACCATGGCCAAAGACGGATCATCCGTGGGAAAGATGACACATTGATTTCGCTGGTCCAGTAGAAGATTATTACTACTTAATAGTGGTAGATAGCTTTACAAAATGGCCGGAAGTACTACGCTGCAAAAAGCCTACGTCCAATACCACAACAACTTTTTTGCATGAACTATTTGCACGGTTCGGTGTGTCAGAGTGTATTGTGAGTGACAATGGTACACAATTCACTTCTGACGAATTTAAGGAATTTTGTGAGTTATATCAAATTAACCACATAACGACGCCGCCGTATCATCCGAGATCCAATGGACTCGCAGAAAGATTTGTAGATACGTTAAAGCGCGCTCTGAAGAAAGCCTCAGGAGTTCCAACGGAAAAGGCGCTTCAGCAATTCCTACAAGTATACAGAATCACGCCTAACCAGAGAACACCATCGAACATGGCACCAGCTGAACTAATGTTCGCTAGGAAAGTTAAGTCAGTGTTTGACAAGCTTTTGCCAGGAAGAAATAGAATAAAGAACACTATGTATACAGCTAGAAAAAATACACCCCCGGAGAGAAGGTCTTTTTCAAGTGCTATAGAAACAACATTGAGTTCTGGGAGCGAGGCATAGTGGATAAGAGAATCGGTGACCTGATTTACATAATAAAAGGGCCGAAGAATACTCATAAAAGGCACCAGAACCAACTCAAAAAATGCTACGTGCTAGAGCATGAAGAGAGTATACCGGATGAGGAGGAAGATCTCATTGATGTAATGTATGATACTTTTCAAGTAGAACCTCCGCAGAGTGCTCATGAACCGAGAAGATCCGGTAGGAAACGAAAGTTCACGGACCCATTGGACGTGAATCCAAAACGAAAAAGATATTGAAAAAAAAACAAAACAGATATATATATGAACTATGCAAAGGGAATCTACAAAGGAATAACCATAATCATCATCCCATATAGAAGCCAGTTTGAAATCCAAAAGGATTCCAAGGCTTGGGAGGGGGCTGTTGTGGTGGGATCCACCTAATCTGCATAGGTGACTACCAACTATATAAATAATGGTTGGTACCGGAAGACGAGGAAGGAATCACGAGATCCAACTAGAGACTCTGATCGACTGCGACTAGTCAACACATTCTCCAGGAACGTCTTTCCAGAAATATACAGAAATACTATATGTACTTATTGTGTACACTTTCTTGTTATAATACATTCTTGTTCTAAGTACATTTTGTGTTGCATTATTATTCCATGCAATAGGCGAGATTCAACATTGAGTCAAGACTCAACATATATATATATATATATATATATATATATATATATATATATATATATATGTATATATATATGCACATTTCATTGAAAACAACTGACAAGGTGGTTTTATTTAGTTTTTTATATAATTTCTCGTGCGATCTAATAAAGCTTTTCTTTTCAGATGATAAATTATATAAAAACTGTCCGAATGTTCTTTTTATCCGAGCGCTTTCGGCTATGCATTTAGCCATTATCAAGGATTATATTTCAACTGTTAGAATTAGAAATAGTTTGTTATATTTATGTTTTATAAAATGATTCATTTTTTTGTTTCAAAACACGGTCAAGATATTATGTCCATGTTCAAAATTAATATTATTGAGTGTTGGTTTGTTTGTTTTTATTAATAAGGCTTCCGTTATTTTTAGCCTTTTTTGCAAGTGGATGATGCTATTATATTAGTGTTGTCGACAAGTATATTCCGAATAGTGTCCGGTAGGTCTCCATGAATATTTAAATGAGATCTAATTGAGCTATTGTCAAAAAGGTGTAGAGTTAGTCTGCGTGTTAAACAATTTGTAGTGTTGCCTATATAATTATTTACGAAAGTTGATTCTTGAGGAATACAATTCCTTAATGGGCATTTGAATTCGTAAATAATTCTTCCTGTTTATAATTTTCGTTCATCTGATTTTTATAAAAAATATTAATATTATTGTTTATGTTTCTATTCCCGCCGTTGCTATTAGTTACTTTGGACAAGAAACGCCTAATGTGGAAATCCAACAATTGATTAGGAAATTAATGATTAATGAAATGTGCATGAAAGAAGGATTACCTAAACACACACACACACACACACACACACACACACACACACACATATATATATATATATATATATATATATATACATATATATATATATATATATATATATATATATATATATATATATATATATATATATCAAGGAAAAACTTAATGCATCATCGAAAACGATTATAAATGATAATTTAATTCGGCAAATATGTAAACTGAGCATGTGTAATGTGCATGGAACAGTATACCTCCATCATCAGTCATCATCGTTGGAAATATAATGGAATACCGTCATGTTTTATTCCTGAAATGAATTCACTTTTATCACTGGGAACTATTTCATTAAAATATGTTTTTCTTCTGTCAAGTAAGAAAAGAAATTCTTAAGCGTTTTAAAGAGATATTCTTTTTCACGCGGAACCCGTTTCTAAAAATTGGTATGCAACACGCACCGAGTGACTTATGAAACAAATAAAGTGGTGAGTAAACGTCAAAAACATCTCTAAATTTGAACTAATATTGAACAAGATATGATGCTGAGAGCTTTTGCGTCACCCGAATATTTTTTCGGGGATTCGAGATGAAAATACCAGATCGATTCTCTGTTTTGACGAAATTGAATCTTTCAACATCAGTAAATCAATATTCTCTGTTTTCCAACAGAGTCGCCGCTTATTCATGAGTCACGTCATTTCCGTGGCTATTCCCTAAAGTGAAGCGGAATTAGTTTAGCAATATTCGTCGAACAAGATGGATGGCTTGCTTCGATTGGCTCAGATTCTCCATTTTGTCATCATCGCACCAAGGAACCTTTTCACGTACTAGATAACTTAGAGCTTTTGACATTAGATCCCCTAAGAGGTCAGTCATATATCTCTACCTACATTTAATTCTAAATCTAGGCGACATTTACCCCAAATTCCAAAAGTCGTTATTTATCTAATGGTATTTTACGATTGGATTAAGAAATTATATAAACTCTCTCTACACACACACACACACACACACACACACACACACACACACACATATATATATATATATATACACAGAGATAGATAGTGTTTTGGTTATCAGATCAGAGATTGAAATCAGCGAGATTGTTCCAATTCTGGCCGAGTTAAATTACATTCACTTTTGCCCAACTAAATGTAAAAGATCTAAAATCATCACGTTTCCACAGCACATATGGTTTAGTTATTCCGGTCAGATTATTCCGTCCACATTGGTTGACAGTCTCTCTAAGACATGGAAAACACTGAGGAGTACTGTTTATTATATATATATATATATATATATATATATATATATATATATATATATATACATATTTAAAGACATTTATATTATGTTTAAAGTTCTTTTTATAGATACAAGTATTTAAGCAATATATCTATAAAAAGAACGTTAAACATAATATAAATGTCTTTAAATAAATTGTCAGACAATGTCCAATTCTAAAATATATATATATATATATATATATATATATATATATATATATATTGTGATATATTTTTGTATGTTTCTTTGGTTTCTAATTTCTTTTACAAACAGATAATCGAAATTAATAAATTCAATCTGTCTTGATTCAAATATCTGACTTGGAATTACATAGTTAAGCGTTGTATATCAATAGATTTCGGATATATATATATATATATATATATATATATATATATATATATATATATATATATGTGTGTGTGTGTGTGTGTATGTGTGTGTGTGTATGTGTGTGTGTTTGTGTGTGAAGACAGTGGCGAGGGAAAGAAATATTCGTACACCTTCATTGATTTCCTAGCATTGATAGATTTTATAAAAGAATTTTTTAATCTATACAATATTCGTATACCATGACATAAATCTGTAATATGCAAAACAAATTCAGTATAATTTGTTATATTAATGAAAAAAGTATTCTTAGAATATTATTTAAAACATTGTAGCATATCCCTTACTCAAATCCGCAGCAATCAGTCTCTTTCTGTAGATTTTCATCAATGATTTGCAATTTTCGCTGTTATTTTACTCTATTCTTTTTTGCATATTCTCTTTAGAGAATTTCTTTTTACGGCCACTTTTCTTAACTTGAATTTTTAATAACGACCACAAATTCGCTATTGGGTTCCCGCCTCGGAGATTGTGATGGCCATTCGAGTCTATTGAAATTGTTTTCAATCAGCCATTTTTCGTAGATTTACCCGTATGTTTAGGGTCATTTTCTTGTTGCAAAATCCATTTATTTGGGAGTACAAGCTTTACTACTGATCCAAAAACATTAGCGTCTAAAACATCTTGGTATATTTATTAATTCATTCTACCATCAGTTATCTCTAAATTACCCGTACCATTAGCAGAAAAACATCCCCAAACCATAATATTTTCTCCACCAAATTTTACCGTTGGTATTGCTTCCTGTGGTTTAAAGGCTGTACTGTCTTTTTTCCAAACGTTAGTCCTTGAATTATGTGCAAATAATTCAATCTTTACTTCGTCTGTCAAAAAAACACTTTACAAAAAGACTCAGGTTCATTCTTATGCTCACAAACACATTTTAAACGAGAATCCTTATGTTCCTTCAATAGTAGTGCAGTTTGTCTTGGAGAAAGCGATCTACGTTGACTTCTATGAAGTTCACTGCTGATTGTTCCCTTCATAACAATAATACTTGATGCTTTTAATTCTTTCTGTATTTCTCTCCAAGTAGTCATTGATTTTTGCGATGAATTCTTCTCATTGATCTGGGAGAAATTTTGCGTGGTGCACTTGATTTGTCCTCAACAGTTTTCTCCATTTTATACTTAGCAATAACGGAACTAATAGCAGTAAATGGTATATTGAGGATATCTGCTAGTTTCTTATTGCTTTGCCTTCCTTTCAATGTTTGATGAGCTATTCTTTTTTGGTAGCTCCTTGCCTTTCCCTATGATGATAATTATTGTGTACGTTTTGTGTGCGGATATAACCTTATATAAGAAATGAATTGTGGAATGTTCTAGATTTCCCGGTAATAATATAATTAGAAGTAACTGGCAAAATCTTAAAAAGAATTATGCAAATAAAGGTAATTTAAGCTTTTGATATTAAAGACATATTTTATACTAATACTTTTTCCGCCTCCAAATTTTATAAATAAGACATAGTTTCATTCAACAATGTTTCTAATTTCTTTTCATATTGCAGCATTACGGAATAGTGTAGAAATATTGTATGCATTTTAAGTGTTTCATGTTATAACTATGTTAATTAAAAATAAATCATAGCGTACGAATATTTACCCCCCCCCCTGTGTATATACCCACGGGCCAACTGAACAGTTCATAAGCGAACTAAGATAATGTAACCAAATGAGGTTTCTTTTTTACGGTCCACACTTTTCTTCCATGGATGTGCTTGGATCCCATTGGTGAAGAAGATTTCATCGTATTGGTCAAATAAGCCAACAACAACCGATACTTACGTCATCAACAGTAAGATACTACTTCCCAGCCAAGGTTATTTCATGTTGAGAAACAGATGGTAATCAGAAGGGGTCAAATCAGCTGAACAGGGAGAGTGATCAGCCAGTTAAATTAAAGACTTCTGGTCTGGAGCATTGTCCTGATGAAACCAGACTCCTTTCGCCAGTTTTCTTGGATGTTTGGACTTGATAGATTTGATAAATGGCTTAGAAAGTTGGCATAGTACATTGCATTGATGGAGTAATTCTTTTGAAGATAGTCACTGCAACTTTTTCAGGCGAAAAGACTTAGGCTTCACCTTCCCTTCAGATCAAAACACAATGATTTTCTTTGGAGCAAGACGGGAGGAGTGTTTCCATTCCATAGACCTTTTTTTTTCTCTGGCTCAAAGTGATGAACCCAACACTTATCCTGGGTTTGGAAACGTTCAACAAAACCGGCTTTGATCTGCCTCAAACAATCAGATTTTCCCGAGATATGATCAAATGTTAGAAGTCGTGGCATGCACAGAACATGAACCATCGTCATGCCAAGTTCATTGTGCAGAATATGCTAATAGCATTAATTATTTGATTTATTGTCAATCGCTTGTCGTGCATCACCATGTAGTGAATACAATCACCGTATTCCTCGCTGATGGTAGATGCAGGACATCAAGATCTTGGGTCATCCTTCAAAAGTACCCATTCATCTTCTCTGCTGCTCATTTTTGCACCACCAATAAAGCAGGAGCATCATTCCCAAATGCAACCACCATGTCATCATAAATGCCCTTCAAGTTTAAATCATGTACTTGATAATAGCACGATGCCACACTTTGTTCATTTTCAAGTGAAATCTCGACAAGTGACGTCTGAAATTTTAAACAGTCAGATGTCAATTTACCTTGAGGAAACAATACAGTTATTAATAAGAAGAGTTGACATTAATGAATGCAAGATTTCACACCGCTAGTATCACTCTTTCATAGTCAGTCTATGAACGTTTCAGACCGCCATCATGTATTTTGGTGCAGCAATTTTTCTTCTTTTTTTTTCTTAATTTGAATTTTTGTTCACATTTTTAGGTATGTGCTGACATCTTGATTGAGTCTGTACAAATTTCTATCGAATTCTTAAACTATTTTCAATGGCGATTTTATATTTGTATTGCTAAAAACAGATTTAATTTTTTAATTTATTTAAGCGTTGATGCGCGTTAGTTTGAATAGCACGTCGTCATGTGTTTGTGGTGCGTTTTGCCAATTTATTTGTTAATAATTATATTTATTCATTATATTTAATACATTTCTAAATTATTTGAATGACATTGTCTAAATAACAGGTTATTTCTTTTTGTATCTTTAACACGTCTAGCATTTGTTATATATTATTTATAACATATGTGTTTTCGTGTTGGCAGGTGATGTACGATTCTATAGAACTATTTTCAGAGAGGTGCCAATTAAGTTTACGAAAAAATATATTAATTATGTATCCAATGTACAAGATATTTGAATTTTGTTTTATTGGAGAAATACTCACTCTGTGTTCAAGATAATATATAAACTACATTAGTTTAAACCATATTGATGTTTGGATTTTGTTGCATTTTTGTTTTTATTAATAATATTATTAGAGGTTTTTATTTTATTTTATAGACTGATCAAGCTGATGTGAGAGTCAAGATTGTTACAAGTTTAACTTTTAAGTCTCAATAATGTGACATATGTCATATAATTACTAAACATTACTTCTTTGCTTGCAACGAGTTATTATAATCAAAAATTTGTTTTGCCAATGGGATCCTCTACAAAGATGTTCTTGCGTGCCAATTCACAGAACGTTTAGAAACCGGGCGTTTTAAACATAGCTTTCTTAAAAATTCCACTTATCTCATATACATAGGTGACGTGTTATTAATAATTTCCATGCCAAAACAGAAACAAAAACTGAATAATATTGAACCGTCTATCGAAATTGCCCAAAAGGAAGAAATAAACTAAACTTTACCCTTCCTCGATATTCTATTAATCTAAAACAAAACCAAATTATAACCCAATGTTTACGGAAGAAAAATTAATAAAATGGCCTAATCAATTTTTATTCCCAACACAGAACAATAAAACGAGTTTAGAACTTTACAGAAAAGCTTGTTATGAATAATCAACAGTGGTCTCCTCTTGTTTTCTTACTCTCTTCTTTGAGAGAGCTATTTCTGTTTACTGGGACTATAAAAGGACACTATACGCGAACCTTTTATTCTCAGTTGAAGAAAGCTTTCTTAAAGCCTACACCAGCGCACATTTGCCAATACAAAGCTTTAAGAATATGTAACCCGTAATCCTTTTGACAGAAAAATGACATTCTAAAACTGTTAAACTTCACTCCCTACATTATTTAATTCTCGTGACAAGAAAAAATGTATGCAAAATCCAAAAGACTTAAAAAGTAAGCATTTCAAAACAGAAATATTAACGTTATAATTCTAGCGTCTAACTCTTTTCTGTATGTAAACTTAAAAATACACTAATGTATCTAATTTTAATACATTTAAATCAAGCTAACATTTCAAGAATTAAACGCACAAACACCATGAGGTAAACACGTAACACACAATAAAACCGATATATACTAGCATACATACAAAGTTTATAAAATGAGCACGTGATAGCTATCTACACATTGAAAGCAAAACTGCACATAATTTACAAATCAAAACAAACCAGCATTTTTCCATTTAAAAAATAATCTCGTCTGATTAATTTAACATTTTGTTATTCATTTAAATAGCGAAACGTTAAATTTATAAATATTTTCCCAGTTATTCCTTATTTCATCATTATAGTTTATTACAACTTAAATGCGTTTTTAAAAGCATTGAATGGTGTCTATTTAAAAAATACATTATTATTTTTGCTTTTGTTTATTTTTCGAAGTTTAATTTGATTTGTTTATTTATAAATATGGTTGATTCGTGTTTGTTATTTTCTTGTTCGAAATAAAAGCATCGTGACTACTCATACTAGAGTGCAATTTAATGAGGTGTATGATAATAATGTAAAAGGATGAGGGAGAAAAAGAATTGTTAAGAAGATAAGTGTGTTTTATTATAATGTTGCCTATTTGTATTCAAATAGGTATTCACTCTCAGTTAAGTATACATATGTTTGGTTTTTAGTTTGGTGAACTTAAAAATTATTATTATTATTATTATTATTATTATTATTATTATTATTATTATTATTATTATCATTATCGGAATCTATTCATACAGGAAATGTTATCATTAATATTAAGTCCATATGTGATATAAAGGACTGGATTATTTATGGTAAATATCTCTATTTTCTAACTTTGTTGATATAAATAGTTTTGTCAAAGTAACTGGTGCAAAGCATTTTGCTATTGTTATATATCTACTCAGTTCTGTCGCTATCTCAATTCTTATCCAATTACCACTAAAATACTCATTTCTTTCTCTATGCATTTTTTTGTTCAGCCTTTCTTCATCGGTTTGTTAGCTTTCTTGTCGGAGTCTTTAACATGTTTTCAGTCCGTGATGCTCGTCCAGATAAAAGCCGATTGCCAAGAGAGATTCGGGATTCGTAAATAATTCATGCAATGGAAACTTCCGAACGCTTAACTTCATTTTCAATCCTGTACGCAACTGTGACTGCAGCCTTCTTACGTAACACGCCACAAATATGTATTACTTTCACAGGCATAGTCCCAAAGATGCATATTAAGTATTTATAAAACTTCGTTCGATCTGATGCAAAACTCACATACCATCTCCTTTTTCTATAGGAAACTCTCCCGATAATACACTTAGCGTTGTCTCTTTCACTAGCTATGATTAATATATTATAAATGAACTGCGGTAACTGCTTGGTAAACATGGTCCAATGGAAGATGTTCATAAATCAGTCGAGCTTAAGCTGATATAGGTTTATAATATTCAGTAACACTGTTAGAATCAAAATCACTGGCAATTGTTTGCAATATTCACAAGATAATTAAAACGAAATCTACTATGATTGGAGTAAGCATTGACAATCATCACCCTCCAATCGAAACTTGGCTATCTATATATTAAACCACCTTTACTGTTTCCAAATAGGCTGTTTTATGAGGGTTAAGTTGAGAAAGGAATTAATTATTAATGCTTGCGATTCCAGCTTTTTCCTTATTATATTACGACACGTAGACGAGAAGATACCAATTTAGTTAGTTAGGTAATCTTAGTAGCATGGCGCTTACTACCTGCCCAATACGATAGATATGGTCGAGGACACTAACCTTTTAACTGGCGATTACATATTTAATAAGTATAGTTCCACATAGATGATAGATAGCTAAGACATCACAAATATTTTGCAAGATTAAAATTCTAATCCACGTTGGGATTAAACTAGATATTTCCGAAGACTATATTCTGTAATAATATCCTGTAATAAAATTCTGTAATAAAATTACAACTGTCGGGTTCCGGATGTGGATCGAACACAGTATCGTTTGCTCTGAAGAATCGAGTTTGTGTGCTATTGTTTTGCAGTAGAATCTTTATAAAATATTTACTAAAATTAGTTCCAGTTGAGACAAGTTAAAAAAAGGGATTGTCTCCTACTAACGATCGAAGTAACTATCAGGTTATACAGAAATATTTTTACTCGTGGAAAAGATACGTTGTAAATAAAAGTTACTCAAAAATATGACACGCATGATTCTCTTTGTAGGTGTGGTTCTGTGACGCAGCAAATACAACACAATGTAGACGAATGGTTACAAGCGCAATATTGTTAAAATACTCTAAATATAGTTGGGGCCACTTTGTATGCTCACTCGGGCAATAACTATGCGGTTTTAGTTTATTTGTTTTGTTGTTTGATTTAAAAGCTAAAAGGAAAAGCAATATAAACAAAGAAAGGTGAAAAGATCACAATGATAGACGCAAAATAATGATCCGTTTATTTAGGTAAAAATGTTTTCATTTCATTTGGTTATATAAAAAAAACTTTTACTGAATAAATAAATCTTTTGGCAAGTATCATTGTTTCATTTATTTTATTTATCTCTTCCATCAGGATGATTTATTCAATTGTAATCATGTCTCTTGAAAAATATTAGATTCCTGCTGTTTAGGGATTCAAAAGAGTACAATTAAAGCTAAATTTCAATTTCAAATAGATCTTGTCTAAATACAGAATACCTCTCTATTATTCTAATTGGAAATAACTGTAATATATAGAAAGATTTACTACTAGAAAGTGACTAAATTATGATTCAGTTTAACCCATATCGAGTGATTCTTTTTGTGGAGATATTTCCAGAGTTTCGCACACACTGATTAATGGTCGAACGTGTAAAACAAGAATGAGACGATTTCGTTTGTTTCGTGGAGAGTCATTCGTAATACTACAGAATTATCTAAGCCCGTATTGCAGTAATTGTTTTGTGTTACACATTAGTCTTCTATATGGAAATGCACTACTTGCCTAAAATATCACCATTTAATAACCTAGATTTTACCGGGAAATGAACATAGAGTTTACACACCAGTTGGAAATGCTTTACTAACTCAAACACTATGAGACTTCAGACTTTCCTGGTATTTCACGATCTTATCTTATATAACATGGCAAAGCCAAATTAGATGACAAAGATTTTATTATCTGTCTTGGGTCGAATTTACATTCCTGTTTGATTAAAAAATCATCGTTTACAATCTCGCTATTACTCTAGGATTGAAATCAGATGTCCAATACTGATAGAAAATACGTTATGGCCTTAATCGAAACAACTGCATTGTTTCCATTTCTGCTCAATTTTTCATTCGAAAGATTTTTTTCTGTTACATTGATTTTTTGGTTTCTGCTTTTTGTCTCTCAATGGATAAACACAGGAAATAAAAATCGTTCACTCCTGACATGTTTTACACATTTTTAATGAAAGTTTTATTGATCTCTTCAAAATCTTCGATCATAATTAAATCACTCTCCTGATAAAGATTAAAAATCTTTAAAACTGTCTCGACCCTATAAAAGTCAAAGAAAATATACAGAAACGTTATTAACATTTTATCGAATTTGAAATCTTTTATCGATTCAGAATTGGAGTCAAAAGAATCAGCAACAATTAAATTTTCGGTTCCACTTGAGGAGAATAGGAAAAAAAGCGGCGTTTAAGCATAGCTTAGTCGGGTACAAGGCCACATCAGTATCCTGCGAGATTAGCTTCTTACAACAAATTGGCAAATAGGTATTTATTATATTTACCCTGACTGCTACAAGTTCACTCTAGTCTGGCACCTCTTTGTATACTGCAATACGTGAGACTGGCTGGCTAATTAAATGTACTTAATACATAGAATTTTCTATGAAACATGGCCGAAATTTTGGGACGGGATGATCGAATTTATTTTTTAAGTATTCAATCTGAAGCAGATGCTCAGGTATTTAGAAACGTATTTGGCTAAGGTCACTATATTATGAGGATTAAAATCGAAAAATGTTTCGGTGTCTAAATGAGTAATAAAACCGTAGACATTCATCTAGATTCTTTTGTCTTTATTTCCATTAGTTTAGTTTGATTCCAAATTTAAAAATCTGAAACCGATATGATGAATGAAAATATAAAGTAATGAATATAGTATGAAATTCTTGTTTTCAATGGCAGCGAAAAAGAACATTTTTAATAGACTGGCATAACAGTTAATAGCATGGAAAAGGAAATCGGTGGTCTGTGGTTATTTATTTAGTTTGCAATAATGCATGTCAATGGATGCAACGCTTGCTGACTATATATGCCCGATCAAGGATTACATCTGATGTTGATAATACGTAACCAGCTTTGAGTTGTCATATGCTGTAGAAGAAAATTGTTAAATAATATCCAGTGTGTAAAAAATATGATAGACTCGAAATTATCATTTGAATCTGAGAAATTAAATTGATAATTATTATGATAATAATCTGTAGAAACACAATTGTATTGAAAAATAACATTTTATGTGCTTAAATGTAAAGGATTATTTATCCTAAATAAGTCGGATATGAAAACGTGTTAAACCAACATTGAGAAGTCAAACTTCAATATAATTAATGACTGAGTTTGTAAATCGTTCTCAGTAGAAACTTGATCTCAATGTTATGGTTGTCAGTGGCTGACTTGTAAGTCCCTTAACCACCTGGTTAGACGTTTTAAAGCTGTAGAATTCCCATGTTTAGTCATACGCCTTCATTCAGATAAGGATATGTAATAGTGCATGTAGACAATGATTGACGTCAGTGATAGTAGTTGTAGTTTTGAAAGCTATCATACAATTCTCTAATGTTGTTTCTGTCTGCTCTTCTTACGTCGTTTCATAGAAATTTGAATGCCACTTTTACATCCATAAATTGCCAGGAGTGGTGATTTCAGGCCGTCTTTTTATGTCTTGCAAAAACTTCATTGTTACAAAGGGTATACCCATATGCACATTTCTATATAGAGCTCTTGAGAGTTTTCTTCCGCTAGTGAATTAAGAATAGAGAACTAGAATGTAATTGTGAATATTGGCATGTATCTTCTTTATATAGTGAACATTGAAGTTTGAAGTCAACACTTAGAGGCAACAAGCTGTTTCATGCTAGATGCAATCGTCAGGCCACGAGTGATGTTTTGTCTTGGCTATTTATATATACGGGTCAGTGGTGCATTGTGGGTAGTCTATTTTGGCGGTTATTTTACCGGGAGTCGTTTATTTGTTTATTTATTTATTTATATATTTGGGTTAAATTATTTTGCTTGCTTTTATTTATTTTATTTTTATTTTTATTTCTAATCTTATATATTTATTTTTATTTTAATCGGCGTTTTATTAACGTAGTAAAAATTTGTTTATATCGCTTATTTAATAGTTTTGATTTGGTTTGGGAAGATAATTAAAGCTATTTATTCAATGTTGGGAGTGATTGCTGTAGTTTATTCTATTATTTTGGCGGGAGCAGTTCTTTAATTTGTTTATTACTTCACTTATTTATATGGATTGATTATCTTTATTTGTTTTTTCTAACGGTTAATTTATCGGGATCGGTTTGTTAGTTTGTTTATTTATTTGGATTAATTTAGATTGATTTATTTTACTTGTTTTTTATTATTTATTGATTATACTGTATATTTCTATTTACACTTTTCGGTTTTCGATTTTTATGTAACGTTTCATTTTGTTTTTTATCGTTATAATTAGATATTCATAAATATATATATATATATATATATATATATATATATATATATATATATATATATATATATGAATATTTAATTGAACGTCATTAATTAATTAATCGTGAAAAATATTTTTTCAAATATATTTGTTATTGTCAATGTTTCATAACATATTCGTTAATAAGAATGCATTTCCAACTTTTATTCCTTGGATGTTACCGTGTAAATTTCTTCTGATATATTTGTTAACTAAGCATATCTAAGCCCGGTATCGTTCTCCAAGAGTGAAGAACCCAGTGAAAATGATTTCAGTATCAACGTCTTGCAAGATTCTGCAGGTAAATATAATTTTATATCAGGTGTTCTGTCATTTATACAAATACAAACTTGTCTTTTCAAATGGCATTTGTATTTGATAAAGTTAAATGTGCAATAAACCACATGACGAGCTCGCTTTTCCAATAGATTATCTCGAAGCCAACTTAATTTTGTAACTGTATTTTATAAAAGAAATATCGAAATCTTGATGATATTTCAGTTCCTCCAACAGTAAATTTCATTAGCCTTTTTCGCACCCGTCCATTAATTGCTTATAATTAGTTTATGGCAAAAATTCAAATAAAATCAAATATGTAAATAGCACAAAATTACGAAAAAATCTTCAACGAAAAAGAAGATTTATTCGTCTTTTAATTTGATTTATTTTTATCAAACTGTTGACGGTTCAAAACTGAAAAAGATTACTATCATTTCTTTTTCAGTTTCTGCAAATCTGAACTGCACTCGACGCCCAGAATGGTCAGATATAAGAAAACATTTATTTTGTTTAACCGTTTTTGGCCTGATGTTTTTTCGAACACTGCTTTTTCATTTGATATAACAAGAGGACTTTCGTAGATTCGTTTTAAGAGTGTATTAGTCTAGTACCATAAGATGATACCAGGTTACCAGTGATGATCGAACTTACACTTCCTAATTATTGCCTCGCAGATTTTAGGGTAGGATGAGTCGTCTTCAGACAACGAGCAGCACAATTGAGACATTTTTATTCCTGGAGATCCACCTATCACGTAGCAAGTATCCACCCTTACAATATGGCATGAACATATAATGAGGGGAGCATTTGGTAGGTATAATTATTTTTATCACATCCACTTATTGGAATACGTCTGTACACTTAAATTTTACCTTCATGGTGTGGTAAAAAAAAAATCAACACTAGACACCTAAATATGTTTAAGAGATCAATAGAAAAACATAATCCTTGCTGCGTGTATGCTACGTGTGTGCGTTTCTGTGTTTTTGTGTATGTGTGTTCATGGTAACTGTATTGTGCGTTTAATTGTGTGGTTTCTTTTTATGTGCGTTTTTGTTAACTGTATGTATTATTGGTGGGTTGTATTATTTCACTTTATTAGTGTTTTAACTTAGTGTCTGATACTTCAGTTCAGTTGTGAGGAAGAACAGTATTTTATTGGTGTTGTGTTAAACTATTTAATTGTTTCTTTTGTTCAGGTGTGTGTTTATGTATGTGTTTGGGTATTATTTTGTTGGTTATTATTTTGTTGATGTTGTGGCTGTTGTAAAGAGTATTTCTGTGTTTTTTGCATTTTATAAGGGGTGTAGTTTTTGTGATTTTTATGTTAGGTTTTGTTTACGTTTAGTACACAAAACATAACATAAAAATGTGTGTCATTTCGTTGGCTATTATTTGTTGATATCATGGTGGCCTTTTTCTGGGGGGATTGTTTTGGGGGTTGGTATGGATTAGTTGTTAGGTATGGTGGTTTGTTATCGGATTGTATTTTGTGTTGTATTTCTTTCTTTACTTTATATATTAGTATTTAGGTAGCCGTGTAGAAGCTTATTTAAGTGTTTGTATTTATCCATGACTTCATTCCTCTTGTTCAATAAGTTGTTTTGTCCCTTGAAGGTGATGATTGTTAATTTTTCCTCCAGGAACAATTTATAATTTCTGTTTGCCTTAATGCCACATTATCAGCAAACGACTGAAAACCAGCAAGTTTGGTTTCTAAAATAGTATTTCGAATTAACTCTCTCTCACTACATACATATATATATATATATATATATATATATATATATATATATATATAAAAGTATGGATGGCCCTGCACAAGGCCTTCACCACTATAATCAAATCCTGTGTGGGTGTCGGGCTTTCAGTTTCTGGGAACTGATCTGTCTGGCCCTCATACGTCGAGTTCGACGGGAGAGTCCATCATATAAATATATATATATATATATATATATATATATATATATATATATATATATATATATATAAACAACGTTAACTTTTTAAAAGTAAATTCCACTGCCGAAAAATATGATTTATCCTTTAAACTGCCAATATATGACTGATAATGTTGTATACAGTGCTAACATACATTCCGGTAACGATGTCAAATTTTATCTTGGTTCCACAGAAAATCCTTGGAAATTTCGTTTCTACCATCAGCGAATGACCTTAGATAATATAAAACACATAAACAGAACTGCTCACTCTAAATATTTCTGCCAATTAAAGAATGGTGGTAATACACCTAACATTACGTGGGATATTGTAGCAAGAGGCAAATCTTACAATGTCGAAGGCTATAGATGTAATGGTAAAACCAGTAACCTATATTTCATCTCCCGTTGTCTACACGTTGCATATTAATAATAATTGACTCCAAGATGTCTAAGTGGAGTTTCGTCGTAGCCCTGTGTGTGACTTTCCTAGTACTTTCCAATGAAAGTGGTTTGGAAAATTCTTGAAAACCATACCACGTGTCAACCCAATAATTTTTAGTGAGATTAGACAGACGAAACTATTTAGAAGCCGTGGATGGTTATGCTAACACGAAGTAGCAAGGCATCGTGACCGAGGATTTGAGTGTACAGGCTTTGTTCAAGTTGTTAATCATGGCAAATACTGCAGAAAATGTCACTAAGGACTGCATAGTTGCAGTATAAACGCCTGTTGATGTTGAACACAAATGCGTCTGCAACAGGTATTAGCCAGTCGTCGTAGTAGACAGATATACTCGGATACGATAAATGATCTGCTGTAAATGATAAGGCTGTCTTAAGAATGGAACAGAGAGTGCTAATAACTTGCAATCAGCAATCACTTTGGTCTTTAGCTGTAACGTAACATTTACAGAGTAAATTATTTGTTAGTCAGTCAGTTATGTACCATGCGTGTTACACGCTTAGGCGATCAGGTATCTTTCGATAAATTACTGACGATGTAGTTTTTTTCGCGTAGTAGGTTGCCATTTCTTTCTGCGGTAGACCAGTTGCCATCCAAGACTACAGAACCCGGTCTGTCCTGCTATTTATCCATAGCTGGAGGATAAAAAGAGGACTCATACCATTCCCAAGGGTATTAGCACATAAATGAATGCAATGGATTCGACTGGAATTCAAGCTCGGAAAGCTATGAATCTTCTTCTTCTCCCCCACGTATGGGTAAATAGCAGGACAGAAAATATTTGTTAACACTTGCTGAAACAAATTTTGACCAGAATATTGAAAAATACAGGAGTTTTCTTATTTTCCATTTGTTGTGGATTCCGGGGATGGAATCCTGCACAAATAAATAAACAACGCCAGTAATTGAAATAGAAAAATAAGTGTATTGAACGTAAGAATACAAACTTGAGATGAAGATTAGTAGTCCAGGAATGCGGGATAGTAGAAAATATATGTACAAGTCTCTGTATGTGATGCCGTAATTATCTCTCTCTCTCTCTCACTCTCTGGACTCAACGTATCTCAGCCTTGTCTCAACGTATCTCTTCGTATCTCCAACTCTGTGAGTATAAGTATACTTTAAAACGAGTCCATCTTGTGTAAAAGGGGGAGAGCCCCACAACACCATCAAAAATAGTTAACTTGTTACGAAAAATGTGTGAGGGTAGATGTAAACACAGTGGGGTAGCGCATAAAGAAAACTGAAACGACGCACCCGCTTTAGAACCGCAGTTGTCGTAACAATTAAATTGTAATGATTGTTTCATATTTCCTCTTAAAACTAGAATTTCTTTTGTCCCTAAACATGTAATCATTAATTTATTGTCGGGACATTTCTTTTAATAAATGGGATGTATTTGCCGGTTTATGTGTTTTCGGAAAGACAAATGGATAGAGATATAATTCATATATCTAAGTAATTTTAAGATGAACTTGGTAATACAGGACGCTATGGTCACTACAAGCTGTCATGCGACAATTTAGAATAACAAAGGGACTGCTTTTTACGCGTTACGCTTGAGTCGACTACATCATAAATGTTGTCGTCATTTATTAATACTTAGAATAAAATTGTGGAAAAGGCAAAGAGGTTGGCAGCACGTAAAAAAGATTATCAGTGATTTGATTTCAAATTATGATTGTGAAAATATGCGTTGACTTTGGACTCACGCCTTTAGAAAAGACATTTAAAAAAATTAAGGAATTTACATTTGGCCATGGTTAGATACAAATGCACAACAATCAGAATTGACAAAGATTGCAATAAACAACAATAAAAGAAAGAAAAGTACAGGGTAAAAATAATATCCAAGGCAAATTAACGGTAATAATGCAAAAAGTTCACAAACTAAGAATGGGGTTAACATACAAAAGGGATTACAGACAAGCAATCGTAGCGTCCTAAACAAGAAAGGACATAACTAAGTCTGATAAAGTCGAGAAGTGACTAGGAAGAAATCCCAGCATTCATCTGTTTGTTATGTTTACAATTATATATTTTTTTAATAGACTCTGGATTTCATAGATTATTATTTTTATTTGGAACCCATGGTTAAGTTCCGAAAATGAAACAATGGTGGAAAAATATTTGTGGACGAGGAAAATTACGCTACCATTATCATAAGAAAAGCGCCGATAAAAGAAAAACATAACTGCGATGTGTAGAGCGATCTCGCCATATTGTTTATCTGTCACTGCATTTAAAAAAAAAATAATTCTTTTATTTTTATTTTTATTTTATTTTATTCCTATTATTCCATTATTAAAAAGTATGATTACTACTAACGTTCTTTCAAAAGTTGTGGTAATTAACTTTAAAAGCTTAAAGAAGTTATTAGATGTACGAAATTATGTAAGAACGTATTTTTCTAGGAACGCAAATGTCCAAGGGGAAGCAATTGTCTGTTACACAATTTTACAGTAGGCAAATTTTCTTAGATTCGCAACTTTTTCTTAGATTCGCCTTAACTAAGGCTAGTGTGAAGACATTAAAGAATGAAATTCGCCTGAGGATTGGCTGTGTGGATCCCCTAAAGACCGCTTTAGCAAGGCTATCAGTTACGGTCGAGGCCAAGTACTTAGGCCTTGATTAATTAAAATGTACAACGAAACGGTGAACATAGTGGAAGAAGGCAATACATCGAAGTTTAGATAATTTCATTCATCATGTCGAGACTCCAGATTAGAGCAGCCTGCAGTCAAACAATAATATGGGCGAGGCGTTTCAGAAGCATTTCCAGAACTGATTTACCAAGGAGTTTGATTGACTCTCTACGACTGAAGCGGCTATCTGTGAGAATGAGATCACAGAGGGTGAAGTTCATGAGGCATTGAAGACGGTGGACAGCGGCAATTCTCCTTCACTTGATGGTCTGTTCTACGAATTTTACTTGAAACTGTCACACTTTTTTCGTGTCGATTTCACAATGGTGTTAAATAGCTCGTTGTAATCCACGATCATATCTCTCGAAGGGGGGGGGGTGACCACGGCGTTAAAAAGAACAAGCACGACGTGCGGGAATTAGGTAATTACAGGTTCATAACACAGGATTACAGATTTGGCCAAGGTGGTTTGTTTGAAATCAGCTGTCGAGATTCTGTTGGGACTGGCACAGACTTGTACTATGAATGGTCGAACAATTTAGAGCAACCTGCATTTGACCTTCACAATCATAGAAGACAAGGATAAAGGCGCGGTGATGAAACTGGATCAGTTCAAGGCATTCGACATGGTCAACCATCAGTATCTGGCGTCTGACAAGTGGATTAGCCTGCTGTGGTGAATGAGAAGCGGTCGAGCGCTTTTGATCTGTCACGATTCGTCAATGTTGTCCGCTGTCACCCCTACAGTATCTAAGGGACAGGGCATGCATTCCGGTCCTCTACGGTAATCGGTCTCACTGCAGGGGTTCGAGCCAGTGTTTCTTTTTTGTTGTCGTGCCGCAGCGACATTGAGCTGGTACAGAAGGCACTTGAACGGTACGAGAAAGTCAAGTTAAATGACTTGCGGTTGTGTTCATGGTTTTTGAGAGTTGCTCTTCCGGATCCCTTCTGTTGAACTGTCGGTCCCGTCCGCATAATTGGAGTGTGGTTCAGGTTGAATCTTCAGAAAATTTAGTCGGAACAGGCAAAGGTATTATTGGCAGTCCGGACTTATCTTCGGTTACTTTTGAAGAGCTTTGCCTTGTGTACTCTTTAATCACATTCTTTAATGGTCTTCTGTATTCCATCTCTGTAAGGATTGTTTGGAGGCGCTTGCTTTCTCCCATTTATGTGGTGGGTGATCCAAGTCAATGATCCGGAGCTTGGTCTGTATCCAACGACCGTGTCATGCGGGTTAGCAATGCCGAATTTGGTGCGGGATAGTCACGCCTCGATACTGTTATTCCTACGCCGCGCGTTGACGGCGGAACCATTGTTCACTAGCGTTTGAGCTTCTTGAAATCTGCTTCTCGCCAAAATAGATCGACCGCTCTTATTTTTGTGATTTGGATGGGCTATACTAACACAGTTTGAATGCGTTATTTTAATTGATTATTGGCTTTACACCCCCTGCCCTTTAATTTCAAGTGGAAAATTTTATATACATTTTATGAAAGACACATTGTATATATAAAATATTTTTATCATCATGACAGGTTTTACAAGCTCATGATTCAGATTAGTTAGGTGTAGGGTAGACACTGAAGACCAGCCTTTCCTCACTTTCCCCTCGGCCTTGCGCCAAATAGAAATGTATATTTGTGAAATAAACATTCCTACTCAGTCGAAACCAACAACATTGAAAAGTGGACTTGATTTAGAAAATTCACATATATGAAAAAATATCAGGTTTACGAAAAAGAAAAGAGCATGTCTCTAGAGCTTTGTTAAATTTGTAAAAAGTTAAAATTAAATTTTGGTTTTATATTTTAAGTCTTTCAAATTTTTAAAAATATAAAATAAAAACACATTTATTTAATTGAAAGCAACAGCACGTGTGTGTTAGAAATAACATTGCTGGACCAATTGAACATTGTCAGTAACTACTTTGCATAATTGATGAAAGGTTTCGTGTACTCGTCGGGTTGTCTCCGTTTCACATATTTACAAAGCCGGCCAAGCTATATTTTGGGAAATAGATCTTCAGAGTAATGTGCATAAATGAAAGTTTAGCTACACTTGTATAATAAATCAAAACTGAAAAATCGTGAAACAAGTTTACTGTAATTTCTATCGGTCTGTAGTTAAATGAGGGCACATATGTCGCTAATGATTGTATTTTCGTTCTAAGACAAATTCAGGCCATTTGTCAGAAGAATTAATAGATTTTCTGTTTAATTCGATATATGTTTATTCCATCAAAGGTTATTTTTAGTAGATACTTGTATTTTAGTAGACGATCTGTTTATTTTAAACATTATTTATTTGGTCTATCATTCAGTCTACTCGAGAAAGATTTCTTTTTCAGCAGTGGTTAAGTATCATCGTCACGTTTGAAGACAGTTCTAGGCCATGGGGATTATCTACATGGATTTTGTCCAGGTCAATAATCTTCGTAGAGTTAAGGGATTTTCATAAGTCTGGAAACCTCTCAAGAGATATAACAAAGCTTGTTCTCCGTGCGGTGAGGAGATCAGGTAAGTGGTATGGTCCAAGTTTTGTTTTTGTGAAAATGCAAATTTACGAAATAGAAATGAAAGTACAATTATGAATAATAATAATAATAATAATAATAATAATAATAATAATAATAATAATAATAATAATATTTTACAAAAATCATCAGTGGAAAATGCCATGAACCATTTCGGACCTTAAGTCATTCGTTGGGACCCGGAAGAATAGGTGTATACAACAGAAATCAAAGCAAATAATAATAATACTAATACAAACAAAAAAGTGCGTCTTTATTGATATGGCAGTCCCTGCAGACTGCAATGTATCTTTGGAGATATTCAAAAAGCTGTCAAAATACAAGCACCTTGAAATAGAAATATCAAACATGTGGCACATGGGAACATCAATAATCCCTGTTGCAGTTGGAGCCCTAGGATTGGTTGGAAAATATTCCAGTAGACTAATTGTAGGGATTCCTGGAAGCCCATGCCTCAAAGAAATACAAAAAATTGTTCTCACATTTTACGAACGGATTTATCGGTGTAAAATATTTTTTTCAGTGGAAAGTGTCATGATGCCATTTCTAACCTTAGGTTCCTGAGCGGGTCCCGGAAAGAAATGTGTACACGCCAGAAATCAAAGGAAATAAAAATAACAACAACAACAACAACAACAACAATAATAATAATAATAATAATAATAATAATAATAATGATAATATCTAGCACTCACCAAGAACTCGCACGGACATCCAATGATATAATCATAAACCCAGATGTAAAAGAGTAAATGTAAACCGAGATGTAAAAGAGGAAGTTACGGGTGCCATGGCCAAATAATTATCAATAATAAAACAATATTGGAAGAAATGAAAACAATGAAAACAACTTACCGATAGCATGGATCGTCTACAGAGAGGCGTTTGACAGTGTACCACGTTCATGAATAGCGAAGAGCCTAAAAATATACAGAGTATGCCTCACAACGGTTAAATTCATAACGGAGAGCATGAAAAACTGGAAGACCACACTAAACCTAAACCATACAACTGGGTCTTTAACAACAAAAGCAAGATCTTCCAAGGAGATAAATTGTCACCACAACTCTTCTGCCTTGCATTAGCGCCTACAAACGAAATAGCTACGGATACAGGTCACAGAATGGTAAACTGGACCTATTCTATATTGATGATCTTAAAACGTTTGCCAAGGATAACAACCAACATAAAAAAAAACTACTGAACATTATCAAAACCTTCAGCGAAGACATTAGGATGGAGTTCGGAATCGATGAATGTGCCAAAGCCACTTTCAAAGGAGGTAAACTAACGAAAACTACAGATTTAGGCTTTGATATCAACAACAATATTAGAGAATTAGACCAAGATGGTGCATACATAAACTTAGGAAACTGAAAAAGAATTACAGCATTCAATTATGAAGAAAAAGAGCCGAAAAGAATATTATAGGAGAGTGCGTCTGATACTAGAAGCGAACTTAATGGGGCCAATAAAATGAAGGCTATCACCACATTAGCTATACACGTAGTAACAATATTATTAAATGACATTAAAACTTGGACGCCAAGACCATAAAAATGCTTACCCAAATAAGGATGCACCACACGAATTCAGATGTTGATAAGCTGTACATGCCAGAAGCTTTAGGAGGCCGAGGTCTAATCTAACTTGAACTAACTCTAAAAAATACAACAATCGGATTGGAAGCCTACCTTACAAAAACCAATGACCCTCTCCTAAAAATAGTAAAACATCAAATTCTCCATCAACAAAGAAGCTACACTCTTCCAGAAACAGTTTAATATAACTGAAATCCTACCAACAAAAAACAAAGCGAATAGCATCTATGCCAAAAGCGTAAAACAGAAAGCAAAACGACTTGGCCAAATGAATTTTTTTCTAAAAAAAGTGGGAGGACAAGGTGATACTAAAAAGAACAAAAGAAGCCGATGTGGACCATCAGAAAAGACATCAGTGGCTGAGGAGCACCTGGTTGGAAGCTGAAACAGAAGACCTAATTATTGCAGCTCAGGACAAAATCAAATAATCAAGGATGGAACAAAGCCAAAATGCAGGATCTTCGGAAAATATGATGAAACTGTCGACCATATTATCTCAGGTTCTCTGGAACTAGCAAAAAATGAATATACCCACAGACATAACAATGTAGTGACATAAGTTCACTGGAAGATATGCAAAAAAAAAAAATCAAAAACACTGAGAGATGGTATGAACACCAACTAAACACAGTTACCCAAATTAACGATGTATCTTCTGGGACGCGCCAATTCAAACTGACATGGAAATAAAAGTGATTATGCACTAACGATGACAATAGATTTTGTATGTGAAGAGAAACGGAAAAGGGAAATTTTAATCAGCATTGAAGTCTGTTTTTACTTTCAAAACAATGATGCACTACGCAGGACATGACTGCTAGAGATTATATTTTAAAAATTATTTTGTCAGATTTAAAAAGAAACTGTCCTAAATAAAACAATCACAGAGATTTGAGGAGATAAACAAATATTTACATGGAGAATGACTTGAGTATGACTGCGCAAAGAACACGTGAATAGGGAATGTTTATTTCTTACAAAGTTATTTTAGTACTGCATATATTAGCAATAATTGATACAACTTATCAGTATTATTTTAATTAGCATAATCCTATGGTGGGTGTGAGCATTTTAGAGATAAATTCTATCTCTTCTCCCAAATAATAGCTACTAGAACTGATGGTGCGAAAACTGAAATAAAAACGAGAAGTGAATTTTATGTATATTGCTTCCGACGTGCATCTAGCCTAAACCCTGTGATAAGATAATGAACAAAATCGAGAAAATCAATCCTAATGTCCATGTACAAATATACTTAAAATCTCCCAACGTATAAAATGCATTTGAAGTTGAATACTCATTGAAAACTTTGAGGTTATTTCATATCTCATCACAAACATCCGAAACTAAATATCAAGTAATAACTGGCAACAGAGAA
Source organism: Acanthosepion esculentum (assembly GCA_964036315.1). NCBI lineage: Eukaryota > Metazoa > Mollusca > Cephalopoda > Sepiida > Sepiidae > Acanthosepion > Acanthosepion esculentum. Next base: position 122,399,972 of record OZ038489.1, on the reverse strand, counting down.
CAATATTCGCATTTCCAAGAACCACACCAATCTTCTATTTAAACACGAATGTATGCCTGATGTGTTCTCTTAATAGTAATACTTTTTTAAATTAATTCTTTTTAAAATAAGAAAATCGTACTGAAACATGTCTAACGTATGGTAGAACTACTGCATAGCTAATGAGGCTAAAAGAATAAACCGGTCGGCAAATAGCCTAAAACTATTTAAATTATGAATCGGGTTTGGTTGAATCGGTTGTGATGCAGCCTAATTTAGCGCATGCAGAGACATGTACGGCGTATCTGTTCCAATAAATCTCAGAACGCAAGAAGAATATTCGTTGAAAAACAATTTAGAAACACGTGAAACATGGGCCATGCCGTGAGGAAAAATCAATTGCACGCGAGAAGAGTGAATATTCAATTAAAATATTAAAGGTGAATGGGGGCTAGAAATACATTAGCGAAGCTGGGTGTGATTCGATACAAATTGAGAAGGGAGAAGGAATAGCAAAGAAGGATGTCTACATATATAAAAGATTATAAGATTTATATCGGCAATGGTTTAATCCTAACCTTTCCTAGATTGGATAAATTTAATCACAATATTAAATGGCAGACTGACCAGGAAATAAATGCTGAGGTACAAGACACTTCATCCTAGAGGCAATATCGATATATTCCATATAGGAATATTCAATACAGAAAACGGAATTCATTCGAGTGCAATATGATTTGCAAAATACACATAATAGAGAAGAGAATGAATCATGAGAATCCCTCCTCAGAGAAAAGCAATTGAGGAAGCACAAAACAAGATGGAAAAGCTAAGAATTCAGCAAGAAAAGAAAATGAAAACTATTTAGTGAATATTTCACAGTCAAATAATACAATCGACGACGGAAATCGGAGACATGTTTACGCAGACGATGTCTAAATAGCGGAATGCAATCTATTCTCATCATATGTCATAACAAATGCATCGGTAGAAATTATATTTTAGTAAAAAGGAAGAAAGCGTTAATAAGGTGCACATGTCTTTACAGAAGGAGAGACATTACTGTAAACTACATTATAACTGAATACTAACGACTGTCTCAAAAGAAACGTCAAAATATGTGCAGCAGAATAGGCAGAGACAAAGACTAGAAATTGTGCAAAGACATGATTTCGACTCGTAAACATAATTTTCGAGCAAACAGCAGAGACCTAGTAAGCTTTCTAGAAAACAAAAGAAATTATTCAGAGATCACTAAATCGAACACTAAGCAAGAAGTGTATATATGTTTCTTTATGAAATAATTATTGAAACTCTGTTAGAACTCGACCTATTCCCGATAGAAATGTGCAGAGTGAAGATAAACAATAGAGAAAAAACAGAAATATGACAGAACCGTTTCTGAGAGCAGAAGAAGCAACAGAAATAGAGTTAAAAGCCGCACCTCTACCAATTAATGATTTTCAGGGCATTTGCACACATTCGATAATGTAGGAGTGGAACGGTGTTAAAATTGAAATATCTTGCGGATCACAAAGAGTGCTGCGGGCTTTACTGGAATATTTGCCTTCACTCTCAATTCTTAGTGACTGCTACCGGAGATATAGCGTGAGTATAAAAGAGCACAGAAGAAAGGCGTTAAAAATTCAGTGGAACCTAAATGTTAAGATAATGATCATAAATAGGGAATTTGGAATTGTATTGTAATTATGATCAAATTCGTGAGAACTGGGATCTCGAAGAAGGGTTCGGATTATCAAGACAACAGTTCTGTTGTCAATGAAGATAGTGAAAGAAGTGCTGTTGATCGAAGGGAATTCCTATCTGGTGGTTAAATGTAAACACGGTATTTGGTGTAAATGAACTTTGGACATTAGAAAAGAAAATACATAAAATAGATGTATGTTGTTTTTAGATGATGAAGATCCTGAGATAAGAATAGGTTACTTTATTATAAAACATTATTCCTACAAAGTTAAAGTTCTCAGCCTAAGTGATTTGATCATATTCATGAGAGTAACCATAAATTGATATCATATAAATGTTTAGGATTGCATCATTATTGTATTTAATGGCATGTGAAATCAGTAAACCACATTTAAATTTAATATTACAATATTGATTTAGTCTATCCAAAATTAATAGCAAGCTATGGCATGTTCATGTACATCGGCTGACAAAATAACTTTGTAAGTATAACTCAGAAGATAATATAATGTTATTTTGTGGAGAAACTAGCGGTTTTTGAAATATGTTAATATTTCTGGCAAAATCACAATTTCATTCCCTCGAAAGCATTTTTTGCTTTATAAAGAAAGAAGAGTCGCATCTTCAATTTTCATACGACCATTGAATTAAATTTCCATTTCTGTTAACAGTATTTTGTATATACTGAAAGAAGTGGTAATCCAGATGAGCAATATAGGAGAGTGGTAAAAGATCGTCAGTCAAGTTTTAACTATTTTTGCGACGTCAATAAAGAAACATAGAATAATTCTTTTTTCTATAAACTTATTCTGGATATTTTTCAATGATCTAATTTGTAACATTACTGGTTCGAATCATCCGAAATGAATTTGTGTAAAAAAAAAAACTCTTTTCAATTTCACCACATCCACAGCAACACATTCTTGGGTAGAAGATATTAGATACATTTAGTGTTCGTTCATTACCTTAAATCACATTTTTTTGTGTTTCATATTATTGTAAATTATTCACTTTTCATCGCTTGTCACAAAAAATGACACACAGATGGAAATATAATCCAGAATATTCTTTTTCCTTTTTTAATATTTATTTTAATCTGAATGTTAGAGGAAATAAGATAAATAAGAATTTAGGTAAATGTTTTTCATCGCATATGTGTTTTGAGTTTATTCTCAGGCGATGTCTTAATTTGCTCGTTATTAGTCTCAACTAGTCCGTCGAAACGATGAACAGCTTTCAGAGAGGATTATCCAGCAGTAGAGTTGGCAAAAAATCTTTTCCTCTTCAATAATGTTCAGCGTTTTCTTTAAAAACTGCACAGTTATTGATTTGCAGTTCACTCGATTTTTCGTGTTGTTAAAATGTATACATGTGCCAAAAAGACTGTTTTTAACTTCAATAATAGAAACAATAAATAAATATCGACTAATTTTGAAACATTTTAAAATGCACGCAGATATGTCTGATTTCAAATTACAATAAAACGATATCTTTTTCAATTTAGCAATTCCGTTGCATTCTGATTTTTATACTTAGTTAAAGATTTCAAAATCAAATAAGCTTAATGTTATGGGAACTTACCCATAATAGTAATGGACTATCCCGTACACCATAAATACTGCGCCTCAAAAGGAATCAGTAGTGCGAGATCCAGTCCTTTTTGGACGTCTCAGCTATTCGGTCGAACTCTCTGCCTCTGAGGCAGAGGGGAACTCTCTGCCTTTGGGCAGAGAGGAACTCGGACGAGGCTCCGCCGAAGGGCAGAGCCTCGTTCGGGGAGGTTGACCGGCCCGATCCCGTTTATACGGGATCTATGGGCTATTTTTTGGCCGAGCCTACGGGCTCGGGTACCCCACTTTAAACCCGGCCTTGTGCCACATCTGTCCCTCGTGGGGAGGACACTAAATACTCCAGTCCTTTTTGGACGTCTCAGCTATTCGGTCGAACTCTCTGCCTCTGAGGCAGAGGGGAACTCTCTGCCTTTGGGCAGAGAGGAACTCGGACGAGGCTCCGCCGAAGGGCAGAGCCTCGTTCGAGGTGGTTGACCACCCCGATTCCGTTTATACGGGATCTACGGGCTATTTTTTGGCCGAGCCTACGGGCTCGGGTACCCCACTTTAAACCCGGCTTTGTGCCACATCTGTCCCTCGTGGGGAGGACACTAAATACTCCAGTCCTTTTTGGACGTCTCAGCTATTCGGTCGAACTCTCTGACTCTGAGGCAGAGGGGAACTCTCTGCCTTTGGGCGGAGAGGAACCCGGACGAGGTTCCGCCGAAGGGCAGAGCCTCGTTCGGGGTGGTTGACCGCCCCGATCCCGTTTATACGGGTTCTACGGGCAATTTTTGCACGAGCCTACGGGCTCGGAAAGCCCACATTAAACCGGCCTTGTGCCACATTCGACACACGTGGGCGTGTTATTAAACATCGTGCGAGATCCAGTCCTTTTTGGACGTCTCAACTATTCGGTCGAACTCTCTGCCTCTGGGCAGAGAGGAACCCGGACGAGGCTCCGCCGAAGGGTAGAGCCTCGTTCGGGGAGGTTGACCAACCCGATCCTGTTTATACGGGTTCTACGGGCAATTTTTGCCCGAGCCTACGGGCTCGGAAAGCCCACATTAAACCGGCCTTGTGCCACATTTGACACACGTGGGCGCGTTAATGAACATCGTGCGAGTTCAGTCTTTTTTGGATGACTCACCTATTCGGTCGAACTCTCTGCCTCTGAGGCAGAGGGGAACTCTCTGCCTCTGGGCAGAGAGGAACTCGGACGAGGTTCCGCCGAAGTGCGGAGCCTCGTTCGGGGAGGTTGACCAACCCGATCCCGTTTATACGGGTTCTACGGGCAATTTTTGCCGACCCTACGGACTCGGTGAGCCCACATTAAACCGGCCTTGTGCCACATTCGAAACACGTGGGCGTGTTAATGAACATCGTGTAAGTCAGACACAGAGTCAGAGATATTGAGTCAGTCACAGACAGAGTCACGTCAGACGATTACTGTAAGACAATGAAATAGTGATACTGGTCGCGACAACCTAGTTCTCTCTAACCTAACCTGTTTGTTATTACTAACACTTCTACTTCTTTTGTATATATTCCTATTTGTAATATATCTGTGTTATTCCTTACCTGTGTTCGAGTTATTCTTCATTGGTTCTACCTTGGATCATCACCGTGGTACAAGAAACCTGGACCATAACACTTAAATATCTGGGAAATATTTTAACAGAGAATGGTAAATGTAAATCTGACAACACATTGTAATAGCGAAAAAGTATTCTACAATCTATGCAAATTATTAAGAAATGTTTTTTGAAACAAAGAAAATAGTGCTGAAATGTTTTTTGAAACAAAGAAAATAGTGCTGAAATGTTTTTTGAAACAAAGAAAATAGTGCTGAAATGTTATGTAAAATCAATCCTCCGATATGGCGGTTAATTTTGAACAATTTTCTCACAGATGAAGAGAAGATTTTAAGCAAGAGAAAATGTGATTCTACAGAAAGAGACAAACAATTCTAATGTTGAGATGGCGTAAGCAAGATATGAGGAAACAAAAACGAACTTTACACTTATATTTAAAATCAGAAAGAAACATCTGATATTTCTTGGATACGTTAGAAAACAGTGCTAGCAGAATTTGACTCGCATAGAATATATAGAAGGCAAAAGTAGAATTAGCTAACTGAGCAACTTGTGTGAATGGATGGAGTAATGGTGTAGGGGAAGGTATGGCAAAATGACAAATATTACTGAGAGCTGCAAGTTATAAGCAGCTGTGGAGAACCATGATCGCCCACGTTCCAAATTGACCCAGCACATCGTGTTGCCTTGTGTCGTCTCGGGTTCCTCACGCTTTTAATAAAAATCGGTATCAACCAAAGGGTTAGTTTTTTTCCTCTTCGTTTTATTAAGTGTCAGTTTAGATTCTAAAAGTTTGTACGAGGACTGTTGTGACAAGAACGCAGGTCGCACGTTGGTTCAGCGTCCCTCCGAGGGTGGTATTAGCCGGTGGGAGATTTGGTTGTGGGAGTCAAATCGACGTTTCAAAATTCTTGTGACGCTCTGTCCACGAGTCACTCTATCCATTCTGTAAGATTAAAGGAAGTTTAGTTTAACCACGACTACGAAAGTGGGGCACCTTGTTATGGACCATTATCGGAATGCACTATAAAAAAATCGCCGAAAATAATTTACTATATAACAATTTAGATTGCTTCATAATATTAACTGTAGTACATTTCTAATGTTCTAGTAACTTGTATTATTAATAAACACGTCAAAGTGACACCCCCTTATAATTTAAGCAGTTACGGAATTAACTGAATGAAAAAGTAAATTCGCATTATCAACGTGTACTCCTTCAAATACGAGAAAAGTAATTCTCGGACCAATTCAGACACATACAAGAAAGCAGATATGAGTTATGTCTGAATCTTATATAGTCTGTTTGAATCAAGAGAGAGTAGGTTGTGCAAGCTTGACGTAAGTTCGTAAGCAATCCTGTGCATAGGTAAACAAACAGTCACTCCTACAAAGGGTTATTCTATCGACACTGAGGTAACACTTTACTTTGTGACCGTCACAGTTAGAACGAGATAGCCCGTAGATACTACTCCTCCTATGATGGGTTTATGGTTAAACATAGCTTCATCCAAATTTATTAGGGCCACGGTCTTAATTCAATATTTCCCTCCCTGTGAATTGTTATTTTTCTGAAAGTTAACTCTTGGTTGAAAAGCGGTGATCGCCATTAAATATTAAATGCAAACAGACACAAACTGGTGATCATGAAATAAATTGTATGAAAGACTGGGATAATAGTTTGAGCAGAGTATTTGAATCTGACTAAAAAAGCAGCGTGCAAGTTATGCTATCTGCTGTTAGTATTAAATATATATACACTTTCTCGACGGAGTCGTACGTTTAAAAATAAATTTTATTTCTGAAAAGATCAACCAAATTTGGTTTGCGTTTAGCAGAATATATCTTGGTATAGAAAATGAAATAATTTAAACGATTACCAATTCCCCACTCTCAGATATGTAAGACAGTAGGAAAATTAGGTGGATGACGTAGGGCAACATGTATAAGAGTAGGGAATGAATTCCAAACAACGGAAGTTGCAAAGAGGAATAACTACACTGCTCTCCGTAGGCAGTTGTGGCGTCTCTCCATTTATAAATATTAAAGGAAAAGAAATTCGCAAAATAAATTCTCTTACCTTTGATAATTAAGATACAGCGAGGGAGAATAAATTAACAGCCCACTAGTTCGTACTTTTAGTCAAAATACAAAGCTTTGAAATGATAATTATCAAAGAAATACTACCAACAATTTATAACCATTTTCGATGAGGACCTAAAACAAAATAGACTAAAATTAATAAACAAAATCATTTACTTTATCACTGAGAGTTTGCTTCAAAAGAAATAAGAATGGAGGGAATTGTAAAAGGACGTAATTTTAAAAACATCAAAGAAAACAAGCAGAAATAAGTGCTTGCATAATCTTTTTATATATTCATTGATCTTCTACATGAAAGAATTTCAGACAAAAATATTGCAATTAATCATATTTATTTCTTTAATAAACAAACACACATACGCACACGCACGCACATGTCCATTTTTTAAATTTTTCTTTATGACGGTAGTAAAAGTACACAAAGCCATTTTCTAGGGTAATTCTGACTGTCTGCATCATTCAGTAATAAAACATAGCAATTGAGAGAAGCAAAATGTCCAATTGGCTTTGTTTATCAATGTGCAATAGAATCAACCATTGAAGTCGTTTTACGAAAAACAACCATTTTGAAACATCTTCCGAACACACACACACACACACACACACACATTGGGCTAGATGAATAATTTCATAGCCCGATAATGAATTCTTAACTGAATTCTGATCTGAAATGTGATTATTATTCTTCAGTGAATGAAAGACGTGAAGAAATGAAAAGATTTCCATGATTCGGATGCGAAGAATAAGAGAAAGGAAGGAAATGTGGTGTTGCCGGGCATCAGAGCATTTGGGGCGATAAACCTATTTGGCAAACAGAAGGTCAAATCTCTGCTCAGGTTATTCACGATCTCTTAATAGGAACAACCATAAGAAAGGCATGGATCCATTTAATTCTCCTTTCCGGATTTCCCCACATACCTGAAAAATGCATACGCTCTGAACATAGATAAGTCGATGGAGAAGAGAATGACTGACACGATGGCATAGACTCTGCCGCAGAGCTATTTTTACAGCTCGTGCAATGATGAAATGGCAACGCCGGGCGGGATACTTTCCTAAACTGAAGTCAACTACCAGATTGGAAGCTTCGCCCGATCGCATCAACGACCACGTGTCCGTGACCTAAGCAATCTTTCAAATTGGAAGACATCAACTGTGGTCTGCCCTAGAAAGGCATGAACTCCACCTGAGGTAAATTCGAAAGACAGTACTCATAAATAAATAGTACTTCGGCATTTTCTGGCAGGGTTCTAATCTGCAGCCCCCTTTTAGGTAAAACAATCATCTTATCTAGGGTGCTCTTTGAGCAATCTGGCTAATGCCCGCCTGTTTAGACATTTACTTTTTTATGACTTCCGAATGAGAATGCCGGTAGACGTTTAAACACATGTTGGTATACACTAAAATAACATTTAGTGTAATGAGAAATATGAGAAATAGTGTCGGATTAAAAATAAAAAAAATAATTAATCAGTAATTATTTATATTTATATTTATATATATATATATATATATATGTGTGTGTGTGTGTGTATGTATATATATATATATATACATATATATATATATATATATATATATGTCTATATATATATATATATATATGTATAGATAGATAGATAGATAGATAGTCCGCTAAAATGTATATATAATTCAGGAAATTAAAATCTTGCATAGATATTGTAATACTAAATTTATTCAGATATCACGAGATTAATACAAGTTTCCTTTGGACTGCAATCACAAGAAATGCTAAAATATTATGACCTTTAACCTCTAGATATTTATTAGTAATGCAACCTACTGTTTGGGTAAAATTAGTCAAAGTTCAGTGGGATTGTTGCACATGCATTTTCAATTTTGCGTCTACGGGGCCGACAGTGTTGTTAGTTTTCTACGATACAAAATAACCTTTAGGTTCCCCCATAGTTAGATAAAAGAAAATAGTTGTAATTCACTCAAAACTAAGAAAGACTAGTTTTTTCCTTTTCTGAAATCTGTATACATTTTTGCCGGACTGCGCGCGTGTGAGTATGTATTGATCTGTGTGTTGGTGTGTGTGTGTGTGTGTATTTGAAATAGGAAACCATTCCCTTTAAAGGTCACAATATTTTTATATATGTCGACTTCAATTTAAATGTCATTTGTTTTATGTGATTTGGTTTTAGAACAAACTTCTGTTAGCTAAAATCGAGAATTTTCGCTAATAACAGTGACTCTCTAGTCCTTTTCCACATCACTAATCATTCCCGTTTTACTTTGAAATTTCAAGTAAAATCTGCGCCTCATTAAAACGAACTGTATATCTTTTCTTTGTTTTAGCTTTGGAAACTGAGGATCGGCCTAAAGAAATGTTATTTTGTCTTTTGTGAAAGAGAGAGAGAGAAAAAGAGATAGAGAAAATGAGAGAGAAAGAGAGAGGTCCATTAATCATCACCAATTTCTGTCTTCACAAATATTTTATGCCAGATGGAGGAAGGCGCCTTCCCACAATTGATTCTAAATTTAGTAGTTATCAATCTATGGCAGAAAACAAAAATCTTGGATCAAAGCGAGGAAAAAAACAGAGGGGTCATTCTACGATATGTATATATATATCAGTGGTGACTCTAGTCGGCTCATTATAATCTTTAACAAAATAAACGATTGGTATAACTTAGTTGCTAAAATATTTCCTTTATTCTAAATAAAATCTATATTTTTTATAAATCTCTGCGTATGAAATTAAAAAAAACATTTTCGTATTTTAATATTACTTGTAAAATTTCTATAAAAATAAACATTTTTTTCAAAAAGAATTCCAGACATATAAGAAAAAAGTGTGAAAACAAAGTCTTTGATATGTTTGTCTGTTTATTGATCGTTTCCCTTTCTTTTCTGTTTTATAATCTGGTTATTGAGCCACTCGTGGTAGAGATAGGAATAGTCGTTGTAGGATAAGCAATTAGACAAATATTTCACTCACTGACGCCAAGTGTGTGGATAGAGGTGTTTTCCTTTTTTAAAGTCAGGATCATTGTGTGTGGGCCAGTGTGCTAGTGTATGTGAGTCTGTGGGCGCTTATATAAACCTAAGTAGTGTGTTTATGTGTCTGTCTATGAATTTTTAGTTTAATCTATTGTATGTTTATGATCAGTACTGCTGACTGATATCATATTTCCTCAACACTAACCCGGTAACTCTCCTCAGCCCCACAATCCACTCGACGAGTTTAAGCTGCCAATTTTCTTTGCTTTTCGCTGATTTAAATCGAGATAAATGTACTTTGCCCCTTTTACAATTGAACTGACTTTTTTCGTTCCTGCTAAAAATCTTATACTTTACGCAATAAATTATTTAAAATGTACATTTATAAAACATAAGTAGAAACAAATATATGTTCTGTGAAAAACAGGGCATACAAGACATTAGAGATTTTTAAAAGATTATTTATAAACATACAGTATGAAAATACATTGCCTATTGATTATGTCTCCAGCTGGATACGGCTCAAATATACGCAGCCCGATTAGGAACGTTAATTTTAATTCATTCATTTTTTACTTTCTTTTTTTTTACTTTATTTTTCTTCATTTCTTTTCTCTTTCTGCTTTATTATAAACAATACCAAAGAAATTATTTCGGTCAATATTTTGAGGCACAGAGTTAAGAAAATAATTTTAGATCCATCTGAAGACAAGAACGAAAACGACGCAATACGAAATATTTTTGTTGCGTTGAAATAGATATACTTGGATCGTGATTCACTCGGGCTGACGCCCAACCCTCGGAGTTACTATTGACATATATATATATATATATATATATATATATATATATATATATATATATATATATATATATATATATAAAGAGAGAGAGAGTGAGAATATGACTGTGAGCGAGTGGAATCGAGAGAGAAAGAGACAGGGATGGCGGATGTGAGAGAGAAAGAAAACGTGAGAGATGGACCAAGGATAGTGAATGTGCATTCTCGAAAAAAGTCTAATGATTTATATGTCTGCGTTATTTCTAGACCAGAAAAATGAGTTTTCATCGATCTTCCTTTCCTGTCAAGTTAGAATTTTGGTAAAATATGTTCGATTTTCTCCTGCTGACCGATTCTATGAACTCTGATTCTTGATCGGTTCAGTTCGGTTCCAGAATGTCTCAAATCCATGGCCACACATCGATGAACACTGAAAATAACCGTTTTACATTTATTCTCACGCAGGAACTCATCAAGAAACCAAAAAGTTTACTTGAAAAATATATTGCAAATCAATGCCAATGAATAAAGAAATAGAAAATGTCGCTCAATTCGTATGAGGCATGAACACAAACACTCACCGATAATGGGTGCACGGTCGGCGCAGTATTTGAATGATTAAGAAACATCTGTCTGTTTAGCATATCTTTTCATTTGAAAGAAAATCTAAATCTAAATATGTTTTTTTCGGGACAAATCCGAATATTCACACAAACTGATATATAATTAAAAGGATACAACCGCGTGATATGATACATTCATGGTATTTTCACCAATGGACCTGTAACGATTAGTTAAATCTGAGATTCATTAACTCGATTACCACAAATTCGATTATTTACATATATATATATATATATATATATATATACATATATATATATATATATATATATATATATATATATATATACACACACACACACACACACACACACACACACACATATATATATATATATATATATATATATATATATATATAAGCATGGCTGATACAATATTTACATTATTCGGACTATTGTCCTCATCTTTGTCGCCATATTTATTACAATGTCTCGGCCGTTGTACGCTCCGGCCTTCTTCCGATGGTTGGAATGTCAAACTGAACCCTTTATTTCGCAGACTGGGGTAGACTGTTCTAGTTCCACCTGCCATGGATGTCAGTTATCAGTTATCTCCTGTTAATTTTTCCCTCTGAATGTTCTCAACTGCCTTACTCTTTGAGTCCTGTCACTGGATCTAACCAACGTCTTTATCCACTGTTCCATGTGCCCTTGAGGACATCTGTGTATGAATTTCTGGGTATTATAAACCTAATGTCTTCAGCAAACATTTCTAGTAGTGCTCATATTGCAATTTTTTCTTTTATCATTTCAGATTTTTTATTTTTCATAGCTCATATTGTAACTTTGTTACTATTATCGCTTTTCTCTGGCACTCCTTATTACTGGTTCCCATATTGTATTCATTTCTATGCTTGGTCGGCTCAGGAGATTTATGTGGCCTAGCATATGTGCTGATACCTTAAGTTTACGAATTTTCCAATGGTGTTTCTTGTCTAGTATATCAACCTGATTCCACAGAGGGTGGTGATCTCCTTTCTCTCTCCATTTGTGACCAGCCACACCTGATTTTTACACTTCCCCTCGTGTTACAGCTTTCTGGTTTTCTTGAAGACTTTCCTTGAGGGTGCGACCTGTTTTTCCTTTATCATCTCCATCTCTCAACAATTAAAAACGTGTATACCTTTAAACAGCCTTTTTAATGAGCATCTCAGTAATTTAGCTATATCTCTTTACGTTACTACACGTGTATGTTTACAGAATAAAGTTTGAAAAGATGTTCTGATGTAATTTAAGTCAAATCACAGCCGGTCGCCTGATGATTGATTGAAAGCGCATGAAACTAGCAGTCGTGGTTGGTCAGAGCCCGCCTGAGATTTGACTTAATATATATATATATATATATATATATATATATATATATATATATATATATATATATATATATGATAAAGTGTCACCCAGATCAATTTGTTTAGGTTCTTTTTTTTTAATTCTTCCAATTTCCTAATACGGTTTTGTGTATTGGGATAAAAAATTGGGGGAAACTGTCCGTAGTATATGCTTGGATTTTTTTGTTGTTGTTGTGCAGTTTATCTAAAATTTTGATGCCAATACACAATACCATCGTAACCCCGAAGATGATATTGGAATATACTGAAACTATATACGGAAATTGAAAGAGAAAGCTCGTGGGCGTGAATCTATCAGTGGCAGTTGGTAGAGGGGAGGTATGAGAATTCATAAACCATAGCTTTTACACGGGGGGATTTTTGTGGTCCAGTGTTGTTGGTAATAATTAAATTAGATGTTTTAAACTAATACCCCCTGGGAGATGGCCTTTCAAACACTAATGATTAAAAACAGCATTAAATATTTATATTGAAGACTACAGTCATTCGCAGACTGACCTGTCACCTCCCGAATCTCAGTGCAATTCACACACGTCACAAACAACCAAAATACAAATATCAATAAAAGACAAATATTAGAGGATAATGCCAAAATACTCCATTACACTAAGACTAACAACACTAATATCTATTATTATACAAATTATATTGTCTACATTAAATAAAACATCATTCACCACAAAAGACGATGTTTTGATGCGCATATGATATAATTAATATAAGCATATTACATTAGTATTTTTTAAATAAAAAATAAAAATAAAATATATAAATCGCTTTATTTTTTTCGGCTTCATTCCCACTAAACTCGTTCCCACTTGTCTCGTTCCCAATTGCCGTTAAACATGACGGTAGGCTAAACTTTTTCCAACATCCGCCTTCCCAAGGAATACCAGGATGAAGACGAAGGAATTCTATCTACCACAGAGACATCAAATTAGTTCTTGATAATGACTGCGGTAGTCGAAAGAACTTGAACAAAAATAACAAAATATGAATTTCAGAGAGTTTATCCATAACTTCGAGCACAATACGCAACACCTCATTTGAATATTGGAAAGGTATTTTAAAAAAAAATAATAAACAGACATGGTGTATTCTTTTTTTAATCAAACTTGTTTGGATGCATACTTGCTACCTATATATAACTCTCTCTCTCTCTATCACACACACACACACACACACACACACACACACACACACACACACACACACACACACATATATATATATATATATATATATATATATATATATATATATATATATATATATATATATATATGTATATATATATATATATATTTATATATACCAACTTTAAATCCGATGAAATATTTGCTCCAGAACGTACAGAAAACGATGAAATGTTTCATTATATATACATAAGCACTGGATCCGATCATCTTCGTATCGTCGCGAATCTCCTATATAAGTCCCTAATATCTAGGCTATACAAAAACGATTAAAAAAACGAAGAAATCGTTCAAAATCTAAGAGCGTGTACCAAGAATTATTAGAAGAAATGGAACAACATCGAAACAATAATAAAAAGAATAGACGTTGACAAATAATGTAGTTTAATTCACGATACTGTAAATCAGTAAGGACTAATACAGGAAGAATATTTCTAAAATGAATTAAAACAGAATTTGCTACTTCTGAAAATAAATCAAAGAAACTATTTAATAAAAATGACATTAAAGTGAGTTACAGTTATGGTAAAAATATCAGCAAAATAATGGAATTTCATAAAATTTGCTCAATTAGAAGTGATTGTAAACAATACAAAGCTAGATGCAACTGTAGACTAAAAAGTGCCTGTCCCATGGAAAGTAATTTTTAGTGGAAAATATAGTTTATTTTGGTTAAAACAGAGCTAGAAATTAATAATAAAGTCAAGGAAGAGAAATATATAAAGGGGCTACTGAAAATGAATAGAAAAACGGAACATAATCATGAATTTAGTTTTAAACAGTAAATACGAAAATTCTACAACCCTGTCAGCGTATTATTGGAAGATTAAAAAGAAGTAGGGAAATCGCCAAAAATCACTTGGGGTATTTAAAAAGAAAAGAATTACATGTGAAAATGCTAATGACAGATGTACGCTTTACTTGAAATAAAAAAAATGCAATGCTAAGTTTGAGCAACTATCGCAGAAACTGAATATAAAAATTAATAGCAGATGGAGACATAACATAAAATGCCTATTGTGTCAACTACCAGCAGACTAAGGTACTTTTTTATTGGAGTATTTCCCCGCTCAACCCGACATCACAGTACAACAATTAGTAGCTTATTCCATCTAGAGGAGTTTTATTTCTTTGCCCATTTTTAATGAAATTATTATTATTATTATTATTATTATTATTATTATTATTATTATTATTATTATTATTATTATTTCCGTGATGCTTTAGGGCGATCCACAGGTTATATAATGCTCACCACTTCCGTTTTTCATTTCCGTACAACATCGCGTGAAACTCGGCTTACAACTATATCAATCCTTTCGTAAGAGTTAACGTTGTTAAGCGTTTTTTGCCCGGGGTAGGTTACGAGAAATTTACTGAGTAGGTTTGTCTTTAGGCCTTTTTTCCCCTGTTTTTACAGTATTGTCATTTTTTATATAGACTTATCTGGTTAAGTGTTTTCGGTTTTCGCAAGGTGCCGGTTGGTTCTATCAACGCTTTTTGTATTTATTCAATACATACATACATACATACATACATACATACATATATATATATATATATATATATATATATATATATATATATATATATATATATATATATATATATATATGTATGTACTTCTTATTACTTTTTTCAAATGCGGTGATTTTGATATTTATAAAATTACATCTTTAAACAGTTGATGACTACAGAGATTTTCCATCTAGATTTATAATTTTATTTGCCAGAAGTTACTTTCGAAGCAATCTATAAACGCTTTGGTAAAATCATTGTCTCTTTCTTTCACTTTACACCCATCATGTATTTTATTTGTTTCTTTGTCTAATAGAATTATAACCAGAGTTATAGATTTATTCTAAATCTCAAAGTTTTACGAGGAATTTTCTTTTCATCTATTATTAATTCTGGACCATTGCATGTTTTGTCAGAATGACTACTGGTATTTATTTACTCATTTATATATTTATTGTTGCAGCATAAAATGTTTACTTAATATTTTTTGTTTATCGTTAACATCCTAGCCGTATACTTGACCATTATTCGTATCTGTCATTCATTGCAAGAATTTGCTGCTTCTAAATGCTTTCTGTAGCTCGTGATCATCGCATTATCTGATATCTTTTTCGTGACATTTCTCTTAACATACCTTGCAGAATAGTTTGTTTAATTTTGCCTTTTCATATATACCGATGTTCACTCTCTGTCTATCTCTCTTAGATGAGGTATTATGATTATTTACATTATTCCGACTGTTATCCTCATCTTCATTGCCATATTCACAACGTTTCGACCGTAGTATGCTCCGGCCTTCTTCAAGTGATTGGAATTTGAAACCGAACCCTTTATTTCGTTGGTAGGATCCAGTGACTAGACCCTAAGAGTTGTGAGTTCAGTACCAGGCTATAGCAGTGGTGGAATAAAAACTTGGAGAATTGAGTTAAAAGGAATTAACTGAGACGCCCGAAAGAGGCGTGGAATGTGGAAATAGAGCAATTATACCCCGATGCGCGAAATAAAGGGTTCAGTTCGAAATTCCAGTCAACTGAAGAAGGCCGAAATTTTGTAAATATGGTAATGAAGATGAGCATAACAGTCCGAATAATGTAAATAACATATGTTTATATTTAAAACTATATTCATATTCCATTTTAATGCTCCTTTTGCATCATTTTCTTTTTTTTATTGTCATTTGCGTTCGATCTTCTTCTTACATTTTCTGCTTCCATAATAATAGTTGTCGACTTGACATTCATATCATCCAACCACCGTCAAGATGAAAAGAAATGGTATGGCTTTGACACAAAAGATCTTCCCAGTATCATCTTACAAGGAACGACCTAAGGCAATAGGATAAGAGGAATAGGAAAGAAAAAATGGGTCGGCAATCTCAGGAGGAGACAGCGAAATTATTCACCGAGGCTCAGACATTGTCAAGCAATCAAAACATGTGGTCAGAGTAGGTCAAGAGGCCAAATAAGCAGAGATTCTACGACTTCACGAGGTCATGTCCCATTCATAGAAATGATGATGATGATGATGATGATGATGATGATGATGATGATGATGATGATGATCTGTGTTACTTCCCTACAAAGGCGTAATTCTGTGATATGCTTTCGGGTCATGTTTTCGTTTACACTCTCCACGACACCATTCTGTGGTTATCGCTTTGTGATGGTTTTCGTGTGCCAGTTTCCTATTTAACAACACAAGATTTGTCAGCTAATCTGAAGTCAATTTTATTTTTGTTTCCCTATTTAGACTTCTCTAATTAAATTTAATTTGTTAAAAACCCAAATAATACAAAATAAAAATTGCGAATATATTTTTTCAAAAGATTTTTCTTTTGAAACAAACATATTCATAATTTTCATCGTGTATTTCTCTCAGAGGTTAAATAATTTTTACTCGTCCTGTTTCTTGTCCTTGTAAAAATAAGAATAAAAATCAATTTAAATCTTCTTACAAGTGGTCATCAATAAAATATGGAAATGCACATGCAAATATGGAAATGCACATGCAAATATTCAGCCATTGATTAC
>OZ038489.1:122372568-122377568 GCA_964036315.1 Acanthosepion esculentum | reverse complement strand
GTGAGACTATTTCCATCGTGGATCCAAATTTACAGCAGATATTACATCGATCTATTGTAGTTCTACATTCATCACTAAAATGACTGTCGAGAAATAACATCTCATTTTTTTCTACGTTCATTTTCATGTCTATGTTTGTATTATTTTAAATCTTTATTTTCTGTTTCTATTGACTACATTGGCTTCTTGAAATATTTTCTCGTTGGTCAACTCATTTTCTTGGTTATTTCATGAATCTCCTGAATTCTCTCTTGAATTCCGCTTCTACTCTTCATTCTTATTTTTCTATTGATCCCTATAATCAATATTCGCGCCAATTTAATATTATGATGCTATCATTTAGTTATTTTACTATAATCTATTGCCATTATATCTTTCTTTCTTCCTTTCTTTCTGCCCATGTCAATCTTAATAGATATGAACTTCAAAAATTCATAATATATAATTCTATTATTCTGTATATTCATTTAAAAAATGAGCTTTTGTCGAGTTGTTTAATGAAATCTCATACTACAAATAAATTAATAAAACAATCAGTATAAAATGATGTAACAGAAATGTAGGTGATATAGACTTTGTATAAAAATAAGCGTATTTTTGATAATCTTACCAATATGCTAGTTTTATTGTGAAAATATTGAATCACATAATAACCAATACTCACACATGCATTATTGCAAAAGACCATTTCCATGATGAGCCCAAAATTAGAAAATTAAAAACAAAATTTTGCATAATCGTAAAAATACATTTTTAGTCAAGTATATAATTGTCATTGTTTTAATAAATGTCTCCAATCGTTCTAGAAAATTGCATTTTAATTTTTCTGAGTGTTTTGTTTTGTTGGAAGAATGTTGTGAATTTACTGAATATACTGAGTCAATTCTATGGCATATAAATTGTTCTGTAAAGACCGAATCAAATGTAAATCCGAAGCCGAGTCAGCAGAGTACAGCGTCTGCTAAAAGTTACCCTTATCAATGCTTTAAGCTTCGGCAATGGTGTCATTTGCAATATGTGATCTTATGATGTCTTGCTGGAAAATGACACCTTTTCGATTTGACAAAATTGACCGTTGTTCTTGAATAGCCGAATTGAAATTGCTGAGTTGGTAGCAATACTTCTTCGCAGTTATCGCTATCATTATCAGCGGAGAGCGTGAGAAAGACTCAAAGATGTAGAATTTCATTTATTCTGAAACATATTTGATTATATAAAATGATATAGTTACCGTTGCTATCACAATTGGTTTAATTTAACACTCTTAACATCCGTATTTCGTGAATAAACCGAGTTTTGCATATGGACACATGTATATAGCAATTCGAGGAATAGATTTTATTGCTTATACTTTTATAACAACGAAACATGAAACCCTCTTTGAAATAAACATGAAAAATATCGGCTATTTATCTGAATAAATCTAACTTAAGTACCTATTACACACCCAAATGAATAGTAGATAGATAGATAGATAGAGAGAGAGAGAGAGAAAGAGAGAGATGGTAAAAGGTCCTCAGTCTTACCTACTTAACCAAATCAGTATCCTTATGCTACGTCATTGAAATACTGATTTTGGAAAGTATCTTCAGAGAAACGTTTAGCAATTGCTCAATGATAGATATAAAATACATATGAATACAAAAAAAGATTTATAAATTTTGATCATTCAATTAAGTGTTCTTCACATCGTAAAGAATGCACATTTCTGTTATTATATCGTTCTTGAATAATTTTATATTTTCGTAAATTATACGTATATGCAACTATGAAGTCTATAGTCATACCAGCGCATATAAATAGGAAATGCAAAGAAACGTTAATATATTCATAACATATAATATATACAAAATATATTTTGTATACTTGACTGAACTATCAATTTACCTAAAAGCAAGCAGTTTCAGTGTTCCAGCAATCAATTTTACGATTAATATCGGAATATATTCAAGGATACAGAAGAGTGTATCTCTTTGTCAAATACTTAATATGAGGAAAGCTTCAAGGCTTAACACAGCAGCAAGATGTAATCATTCTAAGAGACAAGTCATTACTCTTACAAATCAAAGTTTATTTTGCATATTATTCTATATGTAATCAGTTTTGTGATGTCAACGAAATCCCGTTGCCACTTTTGTGATGTCAAAGAATAGTCGTTGTCACTTTTATAATGATTTCTGTAGTAGAGATTTTGTAATCGCCGATACAACTAGAGTACGCCGTTGAACAATACCGCTGTCAGTACTTGCTCGATAATACTCGCTCGAATAGTAATCAATATAATGATCTGAATAGAGTAACAGTATAGAAATAGTTTAGATTAGAAATGGTGCTCCGTAGTGTAATAGATGATAGACTAGAAAATAGCCATCAATCCGAATAGTAGTAGAGGAGAAATATCGATAAATCTAGACGTCACGCGACTTCCTATATAGGCGTTTCTTCTATGGTCACGTGATCCATTTAATTCAATAATGGGATCGCCTATGTTTGCTCACTGGCGATCTATGTTCAAAATCAAGGGACACTTTATTCCTATATAACATTCAGATATTCTTCTACATTTTTACAATAATATTCACCTTTGACAAGGCTCGAGAGCAACTCGCGGCTGATTTTTATAGAGAAAGTAGCACAGATTATGTGGCTATTTAATGAAGATTTAGGTTAATCCTAGATTGAACAGACTAAAATTGTAGTGATGGGAAACGTCATCTTTGGTGCCGGTTTCGCAAAGCACTGGTTCTTGGGAAGAAGTTCTTGAGTGGAACTTATATCCCACCAATGGAGTTCGAAGGGAATGCTGGAGCTTTGCTATGATGGGCGTGGTATGGCGTGTCTTAGCCCTGAATGTTGGAACTGGTGGAATTAAGAAATGTAGTTCGTCTAAATACTTTCCATAGAAACAGCGATACAGGAACGAGAAGTTTGTCATTTTCTTTTATTTAACCTCGCCACGATTTTAAGAGGACGAGAAGACATTACATAATCCATTAAGGGTGAACCTAACACATCGTCCACTTAGACTATAATGTGTTGATGTCAGATTCGGATTGAAAACTCAATGTAATATCGATGATAACAGGAAAAATAACTAACCATAAACCTTAACAATTAATTGGTAGTCAACGATTTAAATACCACAAACATCAAGCAGGTACGAAAATTTAACTATCTAGTTAGTAAAACAACAGACGACGTAAAATGTGACAATGAAAGCCGAGAGCCCTCAAGAATAATTGAAGATGCTTTTACAAAATTGAATAAGGTATTAAGAAATCGAAATAAGTCCATATAAACAAATAATAAAATTTTAATAAAATTTATTATTGATTTGGGTTAAACTGTGTGGAAATCTGGTTTGGAGTATTCGAAACGTGTAAGGCTCATGGAAGGCAAGTGATATATATGTTCCGTATTTGAAACGCATTGTAACAGAATATTAAAAATGGACATGTGACAGGAATATCGATGCTACAAGATAATCGGTTAAGCGAATTAAATTCTATTGATTCTAACCAACTTTTAAAATATGATTCTACGTCTTGTTAGCGATATACTTTAAATTAATGCAAACATTTTTGCATTTATTCGAACGAATAAGAATAGTTATCATAGCATCCACTCGTTTGCTATGAGATTCCGGACAATATACGATAAACTGATGGCACGTATACTTCACATAGAAACATTTTATTTCATACTACCGATATTATCGGAAGTGACAGCAATATATTGAATTATGTCTTCGCTATTCTAAATTCCATACATGACAATACAGTCCCATTAGAAATGTGAAAACATTATAGATAGGGAGAAATGAAATATTTCCCTTTTTTGAAAGGCTTCAGTAATGCGATCACATCATAAGAGAAGGGATATTAGAAATCAGATAGAGAAGGAATGAATTCGTATTTACCAAATGCCTAAAAGATGAAAATACAGCGTTACTCCGAAGTTATTAATGTCTCGAGGTTGATAGCAACAAATTGAATGTTATAAATAAATAACGATGAAAATGTAACTGAACCTACTCAGTCTATCGCAGTAAAATTCCCGCCATAATTTACATAATTTATGTAATGACATCATAATATGCTTTGTTTTTGTTGGAGCATTTTAGAAAAATTTAGATTTGTTTTTAAATATTTATGCAATTTCGAAATAAAAATATCATACAGTGTTTGTCATATTTCTGACGTAATTTATACGAGGATATGATAGCTTTGCATTTTGATTATTTCGAAATATAAGAAGAGAAGATTTCAATTAGTCGCTATCATTTTGTTATATTACGGTATAACAGATACAGGTTGTAAACATTAAGTGATTTAGAATTAAAAAAATAACTTTCAATATTTCGTTATCAGAATTTAAACCTAACTTACGGTATGACTTAGTCTTTAGAATTATTCTAATTTAATTCCCTATTTTAATATAATTATTATTTTAATTTTAAATCCAGTTAACTGATAGCAAATTGGAAAAAAATATGTGATGAAGTTATTGCAAAAATTTTAATTTAGTCATTTTATATTTAGAATTTAGAATTTCACTTTTGTATTTCACTTTCATTAGATGTCATTTCATTTTTTTCACCTTACTCACTTTTTTCTTACATTCATTTTTTTCTTCTTCCTCAATATACGTTTACTTTCTTTACTTTCGCAATTCTTATCTATTTCATTCTTTTCTTTTAACATCTTTTCCTTCCATTTCTTTCTCTTTCTAATCTAACCTATTTTATTTTCAACGGACTGTAGAAGAAAACGATAATACGTTCGTAAAAAGATAATCATGAAGATTCCATTCGTTGAAATACAATTCAAGGAAATATAAGAACAATTGAAAACAAACAAACGAATGAAGGTAACGAGACAGATGTGACTTTATTGTAGCAAACATTTTTAGGGTTCTGAAAAGAAAAATCAGACATGTGAGAATAAAGAGATATAGATATATTTTCTTAAAAGTAAATCATGCCGCTTTCCACTTTTCTT
>OZ038489.1:122340068-122370068 GCA_964036315.1 Acanthosepion esculentum | reverse complement strand
CAGATAGTTGACGTCCCCAAGCGTTTTGCCAACAACCGGGACAGTAAGGCCTCTCTTCTAGATCTGTGTTTTACCTCCATCCCCGAGTCTTCTAGCAGCCCTGCCCTCTTGGTAACTCCGATCATGCTGTAGTGTCTGTTAACATCTCCTTCAACTCCAGCCCCTGCAAAGAACCTCCTACCAGGAGAACCACGTTTTGCTATCAACGAGCTGACTGAGACTCTTTCCGTGATTTCCTCCGCGATGTCCCATAGGATGTTGTCTTTACGCTCTCCGCTCAAGAATGTGCTTCTGAGGTCTCATCCTGAGTTAAAGCTGGAATCGACGCTTTCACCCCTCAAGGAAATTTAAGGTCAAATCGCGCTCCTCCCCTTGGTTCTCCGCTGCTTGCTCAGTCGCCATTGCCCATAGGAACCACTTCTTCCACCTATTTCGTAGCGACATGTCCGACTGCATTAGATGTCTCTTTGCCTCCGCCCGTAACGAGTGTAAGCGTGTCCTCAAAGAAGCTAAATCACTATTTGCTGCTCGGATGAAGGAACGTATTGTATCTCGAAAATTCGGCTCCAAGGATTATTGGCGTCTCTGCAAGAGCGTACTGAACAATAGCAAAGACTCTATACCTCCTTTGTTCAACCAGTTTGAGGTCCTGACATCCTCTGCCGACAAGGCTGAATGCTTTTCTCGGAAATGTTCATTCAATTCAACGCTCGACTCTTCCGGTGTACCCATAGACGATTTCCCTCTTAGAAATGAGGCCCTATTGAGCGGGTTGCACATTACCCCGTCATTGGGCATTATCTCTAATTTAGACACCCACAAGTCTAGTGGTGGAGATGGGATACCAGCCATTGTCTTGAAGAAATGCGCACCTGAACTGCTGCCCGCCCTCTCCAAGTTATATAACTACTGCCTCAAAGAATCTTGTTTTCCAGACTGCTGGAAGTCCTGATCGATTGTTCCTGTCTTTAAAAACTCTGGCGACCTCTCTGACCCTTCTAATTACCGTCCTATCAGTCTCCTACCCGTCTTCGGCAAAGTCTTCAAAGCCCTAATCAACGCCGAAGTGGTTAACCACCTTACATCCCATGATCTGCTCTCAGACAAGCAATATGGTTTCCGCTTTGCCCGATCTACAGCTGATTTGCTTACGGCAATCACTGAATTTGTCTACCAAGCTCTTCAAAATAACGGAAACGTTTGTGAAGTGGCCCTAGATATCTCCAAATCGTTTGATAGGGTTTGGAATGTAAGCTTTCTTCGCAAGCTCCAGGGTTATGGTATTACAGGTCGATTGTTTGACTTAATACAATCATTCCTGTCAAAC
Organism: Acanthosepion esculentum; assembly: GCA_964036315.1. Classification (NCBI taxonomy): domain Eukaryota; kingdom Metazoa; phylum Mollusca; class Cephalopoda; order Sepiida; family Sepiidae; genus Acanthosepion; species Acanthosepion esculentum. Next base: position 122,368,741 of record OZ038489.1, on the reverse strand, counting down.
CGTGTATTGAAGGTCGTTCTCAACGGATTCTCCTCCAGCTCCTATCCCACGAACGCAGGTGTTCCTCAAGGCTCCATCCTAGGCCCTACTCTGTTCCTTATCTTCATAAACGATCTTCCTGACGCCATAGATTCCCAAGTATGCATCTACGCGGAAGACACTACAATTTACTCCTGCCTCAAAAACAAATCTAGTGTCGCTGACAAAACTAACCTGGCCGTTCGTCTAGAAAAGGACCTCCAATCGGTTGTGAACTGGGGCAGAAATTGGCTGGTTAACTTTAACGCCTCAAAAACAAAACTGCTCTCTATTAATCACCACAGAGATCCTTCCCTGCACCCCATTAGAATGTCTGAAGCTCAACTTCTCGGGAGCACCTCTCTGCGGCTGCTCGGTCTCACGTTGACTGCTGACATGAGATGGAACAAATACATTGAGTCAATGGCTTCGTCCACCGCAAGGAAAGTTGGCGCCCTGTGCCGAGCCAGGAAATTTTCTCCCCGGAATCGATCCTTCAAATATACAAATCAACCATTCGCCCTTCCATGGAGTATTGCTGCCATATATGGTCTCGAGCCCCTTCTGTTTATCTCGGGGTTCTTTCTTTCTCACAGACGTTCCGTCACCTCTCTCTGTCTTTTTTACAAATACATTCACGGTAATTGCTCCGATGAGCTGCTTTCGCTGGTTCTCAGACTTCATGAATTCAAGCGTCCTACGAAGCTGGCATCCGGCTCCCACCCTTTTACTTTTGAAACTGTTAAATGTAGCTGTCTCTTCTACTCCAATAGCTTCATATCTTGCACCTCTCGCCTGTGGAACTCCCTTCCATTTTCTTGTTTCCCTGCTAGCTATAATCTCCAAATATTCAAATGTAATGTCAATCGACATCTCCAGTGCCTTGATCTATCCACTGTCCTTCTCCTCATCCTTTCCTCTATCACTCCTGTCTGCTCTCGCTCCAAATCTTCTGTAACCCATTGCATGCTAGTGGCTTCCCGCCTTGCTTGGGGTGAAATACTTAAAAAAAACATAAATGTTTCAATGTGTATTAACACATCTTATCAGGCGGTAGTAAATACCTGCTTAAAAGACAATTTGTTAAGATTTAAACAACATACAACCTCTTTTCACGAGAAAAGGAAGAAAAGAAAAAGAGTAAGAAAGAAAGACACAAGATATACACACATTTCCCGAGAAAAGGAAGAATAAGAAAATTAAGTAAGAAAGAAGAGGGAGGAGATAGCGGCAGGATTTCTTATGTTTATATTCAGATCCATTAATGAAAATGGCGTAGGCAAGTTGAAACTAGGGGGAGAAACGGAAGTTAAGAAGCAATGATAAGTAAGAGGCCAGCAACCTGCAGATTTAGAATCGTAGACAAACTCTAGACATCACGTTAGATACAAATGGGAATTTACTACAATGTTGTAAATTAGACACGTGTCATTTCATATGAAAAAAGAAACGTCATTTAACAAGATACTTGGAACAAAAAGATGCCCTGGGAGGTAGAAGTTAAAATTTCACATTTTTATAATTGGTAAATAATATGGCTGCTTACATCGGCATGGCGTACCAAAGAAAACAACAGAGCAGCACCATGTTGGATTTACCTTATATCCACAGTCTGGATTGTTTCTTTTCATATCTGTTGCAATCTCTCACTCACTTTCTCTCGCTCTTTCTCTCCATATATATATATATATATAAGTTGCAAAATTGTAATTTTATTGCACATTTTGCCAAAATGCTGCTAAAATTGATGATGACAATGCCGGTAATATTGATGATGACAATGCTGCTAATATTGATGATGAAAATGCTGCAAGAGTGACGATGACCATGCTGTAATAGAAATGATGACAATGCTGCTAATATCGATGAAGACAATGCTGCTAATACTGATGATGACAATGCTGCAAATATGGATGATGAAAATCTTGCTAATATTGATGATGACAATGCTTCTAATTTTGATGATGAGAATGCTGCTAATACTGATGATGGCAATGCTGCAATACTGATGATGACAATGCTGCAATATTGATGATGACAATGCTGCTGATATTGATGATGACAATGCTGCAATAGTGATGATGACAATGCTGCAAATATGGATGATGAAAATCTTGCTAATATTGATGATGACAATGCTTCTAATTTTGATGATGAGACTGCTGCTAATACTGATGATGAAAATGCTGCAATACTGATGATGACAATGCTGCTGATATTGATGATGACAATGCTGCAATAGTGATGATGACAATGCTGCAAATATGGATGATGAAAATCTTGCTAATATTGATGATGACAATGCTTATAATTTTGATGATGAGAATGCTGCTAATACTGATGATGGCAATGCTGCAATACTTATGACGACAATGCTGCTGATATTGATGATGACAATGCTGCAATAGTGATGATGACAATGCTGCAAATATGGATGATGAAAATCTTGCTAATATTGATGATGACAATGCTTCTAATTTTGATGATGAGACTGCTGCTAATACTGATGATGACAATGCTGCAATACTGATGATGACAATGCTGCTGATATTGATGATGACAATGCTGCAATAGTGATGATGACAATGCTGCAAATATGGATGATGGAAATCTTGCTAATATTGATGATGACAATGCTTATAATTTTGATGATGAGAATGCTGCTAATACTGATGATGACAATGCTTCTAATTTTGATGATGAGAATGCTGCTAATATTTAGTCAGATGTGAAATGTTTCTGATATTTTTATATTCTCCGAGTGATTCTTTTAATGTATGTTTTCTTTGTTTCCAGTTTCGTTGTTTTCGAATCTTTATTAAATTAATTGCCCCTTTCGATGCATGCTTTGGCTCTGATTATTTGTTTCAACTGCGAATTATTGCCGGCAGTTTGTGTACACTTTGTTATTTTAGAAAGTTACTTAACTTTGACACAATCTCACAACATTAATGAACCAATGAGGATCACAATCACTACATAAGTAAAGATCTATTTGCCAAATATGCTAACCATTGCTCCATTGCCTAGCAGCATGGTATTCTGTTCTAGGGTATGCAGTTTCCACTCCTACAATCCGATTTTCGGAAGTATGCTAAACAGCTATATTCTTCCTAATATTTGTTGTCATTATTTTCTTCTTGGTTATTTATATATGGTTGTTTTTGTCTCTGTTGGTTTAAATTTGGCTCAACAATCGAATTTCGCACCTTTAGCAAAATTGTAATTATTTATTCTCGGCTAAGTGCTTTTTAGCGGGAATATTTCTTTTCTTCTCGCCTTGATGCGGTCATTTTATCAGCATATTCTTACGTTACAGTTTTCTTTATTCTTTAGTCAATATTTGACAAGTTGTTTTGCTAGGTATTGTAATCGCGTGCCAAGATTTCATTTCCCATTTATTTTTCTTTGGAAGTAACAAATATTTCACCGACATTGTTTTTATTATTGACCGTGTCTTCATTTTGATGACTATTTCAAGCGGCCATAATTTTCGCTTTTATTTTTCCAGAATTTGCGTTCGACAGATGAGCTTAACAATTCTGTTCTATTCTTTCTTTTTCCACTTTGATACATTTTCTTTTTCTTTCTTTTTTCATCCTTTTCTCCTTCTTACGCTTCATCTTTTCATTCACATTCTAATTCTTTTCGGTTTACATCTGATCGTGGTTTTTCACATTTTCTCCTATTGTTCTTTAAAAAGTAAAGTAAAAACATCGGTTTTCTATTATTTCTGTTTAGTTTAATGACTTTTTCTTCGAAATAAATCCATAGAGATCGCCGAGTTACCATGTTGATTGCTTTTCACAGTGCATTGAGTTTAATTTGGTGGTGCCTTGCAACTCTGTAAGTATTAAGCAACAGGCTGCAACGACATAAATGCAAAGCAGTGTTGGTAATTTGTCTCAGTAACAATTAATATAATAAATAAAAGTCCAGTAAGATTGGTAAAAGTTTGAACTGCAGTTCATTTATCAATTTGCAACAAAATTTTAAATATAAAGAAGGTTGTATGTCTATTGAAACATTTTAGTAAATGGCATTAAAGTTTTCAGAAAAAAGTGTAAGCATATTGATTTAACGAAGTTACAATTCAGCCATAGTTCTTGGTACATCAATTTCGTAGATGTGGAGTAATGATAGAAAGTGTGGTTGACGGACTATGACATGTTGCATAGTTTCATATTTATATTTTAGGTGGTTACAATCGCGAAGGCCTCTCAATTTCTCTTTTTTGATCCTGTAATATTTTTCTATTAGTTTTTAACATGTTTCTGAAATCGTCACCCACTATTTTAAATCCTTATTGCCATGAAATTAAAAAAAGGAAACATACTTCACACAGAAGGTCACTTTTTCTACTTCAGTCAAAAAATTGTTTAGTCCTTTATATTGTTAAAATATTTTTCGAGACTTAAAATATATTTTGCAAATATCATTTTGCAATCTTCTTTCTTTCAACTGGTTTCGAAACTGAGGAGTCATTTTGTTATCACTAGCCATTGGGAATTCCAGAGCAAGAGTTTTCTTGAAACCGACTATCACCATTCGATGTTGAACTCTGTGTCAATATTGATTATATTATAGACTATATCCCAGATATTGAGCGCATTTATCCTGCAAATATAGCATGAATTCAAATTACATTTTCCATATATATATATATATATATATATATATATATATATATATATATATATATATATATATATATATATATATATATATATATATATATATATATATAAAGACAGTAATCGAACCTTTATCCTATACGGAACCGTCGTAAAGTCTGACGTGCCGTAACCGTTTCGGTCACAGAGGATCGTTCGGTTAGCAAGGTCGATTTTACTGTCTTTAAATTTTAACCTTCCATGAATTTCTCACATACATTCATATCTGCTGATGGCGTATCAAATGTAAACTAATGACGTCACACATTATGAAAATTAAAATGTCCGACAATTATTTTAAGACATTTTATGTTTATACATTCTTTTTATAGATAACAATATTTAAGTAAATGCTCTGTTTTATAATAAATGCACGCCAGGCTATATGACGGTTCCGTATATGATACAGGTTCGATTCCTGTCGGAGGACGAATATTTTCTATGAAAACTTTTCGGATATTCAGGCCGGTAAATGTTATTAATACTGTTTATTATAAACATAGCATTTACTAAAATATATGTATCTATAAAAAGAATGTATGAAAATGCCTGAAAATGATATATATATATATATATATATATATATATATATATATATATATATATATATAAAGAAATATAGACTTAAAGTGTGGTATATTTATGGGATAAAGTGCTCAATATCAGACATAGAGCGTGTGTAAAAATGTATATATATATTTTACCAGTTTGCGACTGTAAGAGTTAATTCCGAGGAGGATATAAATCCAGGGAGAGCTCAATGTAGACTGACAGAGCATTATAATGATAATAAAAAAGATAGAGACTTTAATTATCCATTTCGGTTATAATTTTTATTTCGTGTTCACCGAGATGTTCATTATTATTATTTCTTATTTCTTCTTCTTCTTTTTCTTCTTCTTCTTCTTCTTCTGCTTCTTCTTCTTCTTCTTCTTCTGCTTCTTCTTCTTCTGCTTCTTCTTCTTCTTCTTCTTCTTCTTCTTCTTCTATATATATATATATATATATATATATATATATATATATATATATATATATATATATATATATATATAATAGAAAAGTAAACATTTTCGCAACAATATGCTGAATAAAAATGACATTTCTGCGAATATATTTTAAATGCAATAGTTTTTTCAGTAATTTTATTTTTGAATTCTTTTAAAGAATTCCGTATTTCTCACTATTACTTTAAAAGATTAAAGATATAAGTGTTGCCACATCAACTTCTACTGTGTTTTACTGAGACTTATATAAAACGATTTCCCTCTATTGGATCGTATGAGTGTAATAAAAATATGGTTGATTACGTGACGAACGTGCGAATTTTCGCGATAAGAGTTTCTCACCAGGACATTGTTCCGCTTTATAGACAATTTAAAAAAGACTTTTTCTTTACGGTTTTATACACTTGTTTTTTTATTCTATAATCACATATAAATAAATAAAGTGAATATACCCGAAATTATTATGTGAATGTCAGTTATATATGTTAGCAAGAAAATCTCGTTGATAACTGGATACATAACGTAACACTTATTTCTCTTGAGGAGAATATTATTTTTTCAGACCTATTCTATATTTAGTCTATTGATGTTGCACTAATTGCATTTCATACAATATTTTGCCTTAGATTATGTAGATCTCAGTAGTAAAAGAATGTTTCTGTTTGATTACTTCTACGTGCCCTGTCCCATCAGGACGTGGTCGATCATTGTTCTCCACAACGTTCTGTCCGTTGCAGATCTTAGTAAGCAATGTCTTTTTGCTATCTCGTCTAATCCCTATTTTACTATCCATTCACAGAAGCTCGTTAGGGAGATTATTTGCTGTTGTCATCTATTTTGCTTTCCTTCAATATGTCCTGAGAGCTTCAAATTATTCACGCCTTCTTTTCTCGTTATATGGCCTAGAAATTTAAACTGTCTATGCCTGATTCAAAGTATAGGGGTACTTTTTAGTTGGATTTTCCCTAACACTTCCTCTTTAGTCATATGTTTAGTCCGTGGGATTCTCATCATTCATGTGTAGAACTACATTGTCTCTTCACCTGTGAGGAGGTTTTCCAGCTCTCACTGGTATATAGATGGACGGATATTAAATAACACTTTAGGAAACTTTTCTTTGTTTCTAATGAAATTTTCCTGATTCTTTATAACTGACGTAGCTTTCGGAAGGCAATTTCCACTAATTCAATGTGCTTTCACATTCCATTGTCGCGCTTTGCGTCATACTGAAATGTTTGTACTTGATTATGCCATCTTCAATTCGGCGTCCGCATTTTGGGCTATTACATTTGATGATATTCTATCTTTTATTGATTTCAAATAACCATGGAATATATATATATATATATATATATATATATATTGTGTGTGTATTTAGGCAGCATTGTTTCATTGATTCATGTTTCCTTAAATAATATAGACAAGTTTTGTCTATTTATTTTATGCAAATTCTTTTCATATCGTCTGTTAAGCCTAACATTATCATTAAAAGAAGCAAGAAAATCACAATATTGATACATATTTTTTTAATCCTATCTAAGCTTTGTGCTTACATAACCCATTATCAAAGATGATTACATTACAATATATTAACCAATACACGGAAAAACAGTAATGATAGTCTGTTTATGTTTATATATATATATATATATATATATATATATATATATATATATATATATATATAATTTTAAGGCCTTTTCATACATTCTTTTTATAGATACATATATTTTAGTAAATGCTATGTTTATAATAAACAGTATTAATAACATTTACCGGCCTGAATATCCGAAACGTTTTCATAGAAAATATTCGTCCTCCGAGAGGAATCGAACCTGTATCATATACGGAACCGTCATATAGCCTGACGTGCATTTATTATAAAACAGAGCATTTACTTAAATATTGTTATCTATAAAAAGAATGTATAAACATAAAATGTCTTAAAATAATTGTCGGACATTGTAATTTTCATAATGTGTGACGTCATTTGTTTACATTTGATACGCCATCAGCAGATATGAATGTATATGAGAAATTCATGGAAGGTTAAAATTTAAAGACAGTAAAATCGACCTTGCTAACCGAACGATCCTCTGTGACCGAAACGGTTACGGCACGTCAGACTATACGACGGTTCCGTATAGGATAAAGGTTCGATTACTGTCTTTATATATATATATATATATATATATATATATATATATATATATATATATATATATATATATATATATATATATATATATATATAGAATCTCTCATTCTCTGCATACTGTTACTAACAGTCTCTGTAAAGTTATTGACTGATGGGAACACAGCACTGGAAATAATGAAAATGTAGATCATAGAATAATTGGTAGGAATTGCATACAAAGAAGTAGGAACAAGAAAAACTCTTTTGGAATCTCAGAAAAAGTTATTTGAGAAATATTAAAATTGTATTAAACAAGAAAAGTAGATGAGGCATCACAATGTATTTTATGGAAATGAGGTTATAAAGGTAAAGAGAGGGAAATATGCAGAACGTTAAGTACATTGTCTAAACACTTGAAATCAACCAAATCTTCAAATGAAGTATCACAAAGAGAAATCTATAAGATGAGCAAACAAATATTTAAAAAAAAAAACGATCTTAAAAAATAGCTTTTAGTGATAAATGTTGTCAAATTGCATGGACCTGAGGAGTTGGTTTGCGGTTCGATTCTTCATGGAAATTGTCAACTATCAACATAGGATGAAGTGGAGTTATGTTTGGGGTTAGTATTGCAAGCTGTTAATGCTTTTGTTGTCACTTCAACGTCAACAAATATACCAAGATAACAGAGGATAATCATTGTAAGATGGAACAAATTTATTTGATCGATTTGAGGCATTATGTTAAATTTATAAGCTAAATGTATATACAGGACAACAGTCCTTCACAGTCGCCATATCGGACTATTGCCCTAGTTGCCAAAAAAAAGATTTCAAGCAAACCAAATAAATAGAAATTTCCCATGTCTATTCATATATTAATCAAGTATGACATTTTTATTCAACTATTAAAGAGTTGTATATTTAATTGCATATGAAAATGGACAATATTATTATCAGTAAACATTCCTGCAAGTAATGTTAATGTTGGAAGAGTAGAAAAGTTAATAAAATCAATGGTCAAATAACCGATGAAGGTTATAGAATATTCACAGACATTTAAAATAATTGTTCATTCAGTTATAATTGATATTGTGTTAGCTAAACACACGTTGCTATATTCCAATTATTTTGTATTTATTTATATATATTAATTTAGGAAACTCCAAATATTTTTCTAAAAAAAAGAGTATAGCATAATGAAAAAAGGGCCCAAAATTGATAAAAACAAAGTTTTATCGTCAAAATGTGTTGATATTATTAAGAGAATAAGAAGATATTATTAAGAGAAAAGAAAAAAAGAATTTTTAATTACTTTATTAATTTTTTAAAATCTTTTGAAATTTTCTTTAAATATCCTGTTTTTCTTGCTTCAGTGTGTGGGTCAAAGATTAATATAGAGAATCTTAGCGTCTTTTTTGTCGTTAAAAATACATTGTCTTGGAATTCCTTGAAAAAAATCAAATAATTGTTGGATTTTAATGAAATTTCCGGGACTTATTCAAAAATGAAATATTTATTTTTGAATTTATTTTTTTTAGAAAATTTTATGAAACTTCGAGAAATTAAATTTTCGGTCTCTTCATATTTATATTAATAAAATTCAATAAAACAATAAAGAAAGATTTTCATCATTAAAAATTCTTTATGTATCGCGTTTTTGTGGAGGTCTCTGTATTAATTATATTGCAGTTTGCATAATTAATTCTGACGTCCTCAAAAAATAATACAATTTAATAAGATTAGATAATAAAATTCTAACTACATATATGTTTAATATCGGTTTATTAATATCGTTCTTATTGCGAAAATATAGGTTTGAATTTTCAAATCTGTGTTATTAATCTTAGACCAGTTAATAATTAATGTTATGTTTACTGTTTTTGCTGTTATTAACGTTTAAGTAATATGGTTTCAAAAGTAAGGAAAATAGAATCTTACCAGATAAAAAAAAAGATCAAAATCAATGAGAAAAATCTACGGCTCTGCAATGAGGAACATAGAAAAAGGTTTGTGTAATAAATTTGCATAGCCAATGATTACGATATAAAAATATCTGATAAAATACGAAAAAAATCTGACAAATTTGAATTGCCAATGCTTATATTTTACACTGACTAAATCAGTAAGCGATCATCTCTGTCCGATGAGAATCACTGAATGATAGATTAAATATTTTGAAAGCTTACTTTTTTCATTTTTGATGTCAAATCCATAGTCACCTAAGCAGAACCGCCTTTTTGCGTAATGATAAAAAAATCAAACAGCAAAATAAGTCCGATTTTAATTATAAAATTAATGATTCCTTAAATATTTCGACAACCCCCAACTCATACAAAAATATACCTAAGTAGATTTCGATAGCGAGTGACTGGAAATCTGGAATACAATTAAAGATTGAATTAGGGAAAAAAAGTTAAATTTAGAAGCCATCTTGAATAATTGTTGATGCCAAGTTCTTTAGCATATGCAGCCAGGCGAATATATATTATGATGGCAAACCAAGGAAAAGTAAAACTATTCCAACCGAGTAGAGACAGTAGGGGAAAAGCTGCAGACATTTTCTACTAAATAAATCTGGATATTTTGAAGCAGAAAATCGATGTAGATATTCACAGCACAAACGATCGACATGAGACTGAAGGCGCAAACAAGATAGGAATAATATAAGGAAGAAGCTTATTAAACTTAGCAAAGATATAAATGAATGTTTTGAAAGCCATTAGATATTGCTAAGAGGATATTCCTGCTCCGGGGCAGTGGTGAGCATCATTGATCCTTACTAGTATAGTGAGTTCCGTCTTGATTACCAAATGTTTGCACCATTGTTCAAGAAAACAAAACTATGTTTAGTAAATATCATTTCATCTAGTCAAGGATTAATTTCTATCAAGTTGTTTTACACTTGTGGCCTTGCACAAGATTAAAATAATCTTATTAATATCTGAGAATCATGAAGAATTTTTTTTAGTAAAGTATTCACACACCGTGTGTCCGATCATACATGGGGTTTCTTCATTTTAGGAAGTGTTCCCTACTAAGTATACCTACCGAAAAATATATTATATTAATATGATGGACTCCTGTCGGGAACTGATAAAATTGATGAAAATAATATTTAGAGTCTTAATTGAAACATTTTAAACGTGTTTTAAAAAATAAAATTATAATTAAATTAATCATTAATTCGATGAGGTATTTAAAATACTCTGATCACAATGTTGTAATGGTCTCCCAAGATACTGGGCAAAATAATGGAAATTTGTGAAAGCATGCTATCACGAATAGTCTGATACGAACATGCAGGAAAACAACAACAACAATAACAATACTACTACTACTACTACTACTACTACTACTACTAATAATAATAATAATAATAATAATAATAATAATAAAAAGAAGAAACCGTGAAACTTTTATGGTTTTGATATTTTCATCTTCTGATGATTGATAAACTCTTTGCGAATTCTGCGACTAAATTATCCGTATAAAATCTCCATTCTATGTTTAAACATTTAAAGATTACAACATTAACAAATATTGTTATAACAATCATAGGTATGAACGCACGTCATTGTGTAAAGAAGTAAGAGGGTACAAATGAAAAGATTGAACATTCACAATTGTTTTCCATTTCCCTGAAACAGAAAACACATGAGTCCGTTACACTCTCCTGTGTTCTCTTCCTTTCTTCTTTCTTTCTTTTTCTAAATACAACCAAACAACGATGTGTCTTTTCTATCTTTCCTCACGATCAATCTGAATATGCCAATTGTCAGAATTCAACGTAGGCGCTAAAGAACTAAAGAACATTCAGAATAATTATATGATAATATTAATACAAAGAAAGAGACTGTTATATTGAGACGACCACTATAGTCACCAAAAATCATTTCTGTAAAAGTTGACATCATAATAATTATCTTAAAGATGCCAGAAATCCTGACCTGAGGTTATAGTGCTCCAGGATAAACGCCCGGGGGCACGACTGAACATGAATTAGTATTAATGGGTTCCAACCGGACAGTCAAGATTGCTTGTGTCTCGAATTTAAAAAGAAAGGATTAAGATGAACGCGTGAAAGTGCTAAGGGTAGGTTTGGAAATAACCTATGGGATCATTTAATAATCTTAAATCTTTCCCTGGCGGAGCAATACTAATGTTGTACCAAGTCAAATAAGCTCGACTGCTGCTCGCTAAAATTGACTTTTCATTTGTATAATGGGGAGTGCATTTCCTGAAGCTCTTGTCTGGCACTGTTTACATTGACGTCACATTAATACTTTTGGGAAAGGCAAGAGTACAGTGTTTCTTCAGCTTGGTTTCATTGTGATAAATCTTGAATAAAAGTTTTATTGGTATGACACGATACTTAATGGAGACGATAGTGAAAGGATGAATAGATGGGTAAACAATTGAGTTTGTTACCATGAATTAAATTTGATTGGTTGAAGTATTATGTCTGAATACTTGGCTTATGACTGATATAGTGGCCTATTTCCAGTTAGAGGTCGAGGGTAGAGTCTATTATAATAAACGAAAATCAGTTGCGGATTTTTGAGGCAATAAGTTGCAAGAATGTTAACATAATTGTCACGAACAGCAGAATCGGTAAAGAAGGTTCAAATTTCGTTTGAGAATGCTCATATACACTTTGTAATGTGTTTGTGAGCAAAGTTATAATTCCTCATTCCTGTTCCCTGGCACAGAAGTTTACTGACTATATATACTGGGTTGCCCAAAAATCATTTTTGGGCAATCCAATATCTATCTATCTATCTATCTATCTATCTATCTATCTATATATATATATATATATATATATATATATATATATATATATATATATATACATATATATATATATATATATATGTGTGTGTGTGTGTGTGTGTGTGTGTGTGTGTGTGTGGTTTTAGTTATTTAATGGCTTGAAGAGAGTTTCGTTTTCACTAGCTTTTGCCGTATGTATATCAAAATGGCAGACCACGCCAAATCAGAAATCAAAAATTAAATTTGAAAGTTATGGATATGGTAGAAAACAAATCACGATGTATATAATAAAATTTTGAACTAATCTCTGTGGATTTGATTAATTTTATAGCGTTCTACAAAAAACAAATAAACCCACGATTTTCAAAAATCGAATTCAATCATTTCAAAAATGTCTACTCTTTTTCATAAGTCTTTGCCAAACCGCACATTTTCTTCAAAGAAATAAGTGAAATCACTACAGATCGAAAGGAAGAAAAAGAAATTAATTATTTTCCCCGACAGCCGTTATCCCAGAGACGAAACTTTGGTAGTTTCTCACTTTTCTGTATCAAATTTTCTTATCCCCCCAGTTCCTGACATGTTGATGATGACAAATCCTCCCTATTCCCTTGGTTTGCTTGTCATAAGAAACAAGTTATACAGGGACAGCTTCTTTCCCAAAACTACTGTTTTGTTGAACGGACTCAAGAGGGGGATGTTGATGTCATCATGTCGATGGAGAACCGTCATCTATCCTACCTCAAGGAAGGCAAGAAATCCACTAAGACACAAAGGTTTACTGGGTGTTAGAAAATATGAGAAAATGAAAACATTATTTGCAATAAAAGAACATGGATTAAGAAGACAGGTGATAACAATTAGCATTACATTTAATATTTTGAAATCAAAGTTGATTGGAAAGCAAGAAGCCGGAATAGTGAAACTGTTATCGTAGAACTTACGGTTGCATCTAGCCATTTCGACTGCAAGTTGATGAGGTTTTGCTGCCAATCTAGTACTTCGCTTAATTTATGAGGTTTAGATATTATACAGGAAAGCTTTATAGAAATACTTATAGAAAAGCTACGCTGAAGCTGCGTTACGGCGGTAGGAAAGTGACTGCAGCAGAGATATCATGTCAGGACGAATAACATTGCATATTATTCTTTGTAATTTATCATGAAACACTAAATACATAGCAGAAACATCAGGCCAGATGTGACGACAATATTCAGTGCATGGATGAATGGTAGATTTATAAATATGTAAGATAAATTCTGCCAAGAAAAAATGTCTAGCACGAATCAGTGAATCAACCTACCTAGCAGGACGGCATTGATTCAATATAACCTTCCCCCTTCGTATCAGCAGCAAGCGTTAGGCCAAGAAGTCACACAGAAACACTCCTGAAGGTAAGAATTAGCCATGCTGATGGAAGGCATAAAAAAAACTGTTTCGGATTATTAAAAACAGTTTTGTTTGGTGGCATTCTAAGGTTTCAATTAAAAGACTTCTTACGGGAGTTTCTCAAAGTGAAAATAAGGGAAATTAGATAATAATATATACACTGACACAAACAAAAGTTATTATTGAAGGCTAAATACCGATATGCAATCCAAATATATAGATACAAACAAATTAATGGCTTAAATAACCTGGAGATCATATAGAAGAATCCCAATATGTTCGACATTAGTTGCGAGCTCAAGATCCTCTGGTGTTATTGAAGGAGAAATACTCGAACAACTTCCTCCTCAGAACGGTCATTTTGTGGAACGGGCTCCTAGTAGGCGTGGATAGCTCCTTGAACAAATATAATCTTGACATTTTCAAGTCAAGGGTTAACCGATAACTATCCTACATATACTTATAATATGCAATTCTTAGTTATTCCTTCTTCCTCCTTAGAAACAATCTCAATCATTAAGCCACTCAATTTTGATTGACCCTTAAACTTTATAACAGGCGAATCTAAGTAAAACAGCATCTCTTTAACTAGAATCATTTCATAAATTTAAATCGGCAGAAATGCTAAGTGTTTAATCAAGGAATTGTTTCCATTTAAATAAACTGATAATCTCACCATTACCATTTCTCCATTGATATTCACGATCATGATTCATTTTATTTTTATTAAAAAATTGCACGCATTTTATTTTAGTTTTAGAAAATCTAAATCGTTTTTGTATTGGCGATCTTATTTATGCATTATGCAGTTAAAGCTTTCTTTGGATATTTTTGGATCAGTAAGTTGTTGATTGGTACCTAGTGAAATATTCCAAATAAAGTCATTTATAGCTTGACGGAGCTCTTTTGAAATGTTATTTATTTTAATAGTAAACAGTGCCTGACAATATACTCCCTTGTGGCACTCGTTCGTGTTTGGGCGGGGGATCGGACAGAATAGATCCATTGCGGGCATAAAAAGTTATATTCCATTGTTTCATCTGAATTCATGTCGATCTCGCATGCTCCAATAATACCAGGTAGTTTCGAAAGCTTTTTTCCAAGTTAAAGAATACAGTAAATGTTCTTTTCGCATATATACTTCCCTTATAAAGTTTTTCAACTGATCCATATCATACTTATATCTTTACGAAAAACTCATTTAAAAAAAAACTCATTTTTAACTCATTAATTTGTTGAATTCCAAGTACCAAACTAAGTGATTATTCATTATTTCTTCACGGTTTTACATAAACATCTTGTGAGAAAAATCGGTGAATAATTTCCAGAGTCTACATTGTGTTTTCGTAAGACTGGACTTGAATTATGAGTTCTAGAATTAGTTAATCGAAAAGATGCAATATTGCAATAACGTTTTACAGTATAGTTATTTCTAGACGGTGCAAATATTGTTCGTCTTTGACTGGAGAGTGTTTTCAGGGATTCGCCGCATTCAGCAGGTACTACACTTTTGCTTTTCTTTTATTTCCATCTTCATTGAACGCTTAATTTAAACGGAAATCATGTTAATGAAAGATTGGTAAAAGAACTTCCACGAGGAGGATATAATAATGAATTTGCCTTAAATATATATTCAGTAGCACGAAACAATTAGAAATTTTATTCAATATAATTAAAATGTCGACTTTTTACTTTTAAATAATAAATTGGGCGATATTTACTTAATCTGAAAACTGTCAATCTTTCTACTATTTTATTAATTCTCAACTTTTGGATATCATAACGAATTACTACTGTGAAAAAAGAGTATTTTATTGAATAAATGACTTCGTTTTATTTCTGATGGAGTAATTGTGTTGTGTTGTTTGACAGAAATCAGAGGCAACTTCCGTTGTAAGTTATAGCGCTATTGAGATTCATCTTATTACGGAGAAGTCTCGACTATGGCGTTGAAGGAATATTTATTAGCTTCTGGAGATGTCAGGTTTAATTTCTACTACTGTCGACAATATGATTGTTTGTACTAAGTAAAAATAATTCTCTCGCTTTTCCTAAACCATAACGCCACCAACCGTTTGTCAAACATAATGGTTTAGCTCAGACGCGACTCCATCACTATTCCCATCGTCAAATTCTCCAAGGTGCATCATTTTGTTGCTGTTGCTATATGGTGTGAACGAGGGTGGCGAATATTCCACTGATGACCATAAGGATAAATCTTGTTCCCTCAAAGATTTTTTTTTATAATAAAGTGATAATGAAATTTTAAGCTTGAAGGATTTCTAAAAGACAAATTTCATCATTTAGCCATAGCTATTCCTCATTATTATCATTTGTTCTTATATCATTCTCCAATTCATTTAAAATATGGCGTCAACAGCACAAATTTATTCCTATTGAATTTATGTGGCCGCATCTAAGCTTCAGATGCGGGAGTCGACTTTATAAATTCGCTGCAGCAGAGAAAGGAAAATAAATTATAAATGAGCGAATTTGTACAAAGTCATTTCTTCTTATGCAAATACAAACAGGTGGAGAGGCAGCTGCAAAAAGGTGACGGACTTTCAGAAATGTAATGAAAAGTAAGGTAAGTTTAAAAACAAACAAAATATGAAATGTATTTCTATTTTCTTATTGAAAAATATATTTTATAACTTTGTCTGCAGTGACATATAGTTTGGTGATGCCCGGGGCCAAGCCCTTGATTCTTTGACCTCAAATCGTGGGCGACCTAGTACTGAGAAAGGCGAGAAGGGAAGACATTTAAATATGTAAAAACAGTTTAAACATGAAATAAACAATTTATGCATATGAAATATAAACTAAATGTTTATTTCAATCTATGATTATCTATTCCGATATAGATGTCAGGGGTCCTCTGCCCCACTTCTGCACGCTACTGATTGTATGTAAATATATCATCGATTGGTCAGATTTTCAGTATTCCTAAATTTAATTGCAAAATCATCTTATAAAAAGTAAATATATTTATTGAATTATTTCAATTTCCCATGAAGGGCTTATATAGACAATAAAATTATTTAACTCTTCAAAATTGATCAAAGTTTTTTAAAAAGCTAGTATGAAAAGAGACATTAGATAAAGAATTGGTCAGTATAAGTAGTACACTAGAACGTAACAACTACCCTGGTTACATGGCAGCAGCCCCCCAAAACTGGGATAGGTGGGTACAAGAGGAGGACAACAAAACTCAGAAAACAGTCTGCCTGCCTTATGTGAAGGGGTTATCAGAGAAAATACAAAGTATCAGCGGTCCATATAAAATCAGGACAACCTTCAAAAGCTTGACGACACTTCGCAGATATCTCTCCCGATTAAGACTCCCCCCTAGAGGAGAACATGACTAAAGACTGTGTGTACTCTATCCTGTGCAGCTGCGGAAAGAAATATAAAAGGGAGACAGGCCGCCCACTCAAGGTAAGGCTTCAAGAACACCAGAAAGCTGTAACACGAGGTGAAGTGAAAAAATCAGGCGTGGCTGACCACATATGGAGATAGAAGGGAGATCACCGCCCTCTGTGGGATCAGATTGAGATCATAGACAAGGAACACATTGGAAAATTCGTAAACTTAATGAATCAGCACATATGCTAGGCCAGAAAAATCTCCTGAGCCGACCAAGCATAGAAATAAATACAATATGGGAACCAGTAATAATGAGTGCCAGAGAAGTTGCAATATGAGCTTTGGTAAAAACATGTAATGATAACAGCAAAAATTGAAATATGAGCATTGGTAAAAATGGTTGCTGAAGACATTAGGTTTATAATACCTAGAAATTCATACACAGACGTCCTCAAGGACACATGGCACAGTGAATAAAGACGTTGGTTAGATCCAGTGTCAGGAGCCAAAGAGTGTGAGTTCAATACCCGGTTAAGGCAGTGGAGAACTTTCAGAGGGAAAATTAACAGGAGATAACTGATAACTGACATCCATTACACATGACACGTGGAACTACCACAGTGAGCGAAATAATGGGTTCAGTTCGACATTCCAACCACCTGAAGAAGGAAGAAACTTTGTAATAAATATGGCGACAAAGATGAGGACAATAGTCCGAATAATGTACATAATACCTCATCTCAGAAATATAGACTGATATAGTATGAAAAAGTAGAAATATATCTTAATCCAAAAATAGGTTAATATTGAAAAGAAATCTAACAACTTAGAGATCTACAGCGGAAGACTTCAAGGAAGTTCTCTTTTGCTTCTGTTAGTTTGTATTTGCATTTCTAACACAATCAAATGAAACAAATCACACACGTTATGATTGTCAGATATTGGATAAATTCTTTAATCATTTATTCAATATGCATAAACGTTTCTCAGAAAGGGATTATGAATTAGTGAATTTGTAAAAAAAACAATACAAAATTAGTAAACGCCATGGAATTTGGTCGAGCAATATATAAGGCAATCTTCAAAAGAAGGCAAATTAGTACGAACGACTGATATAAAAACTGCCAAAGAAACCGCGATTCAAGAAATATATAAATACCTTGTCATAATTGAAGGGCAAAATTTTTAACATACAAGAATTAAAAATAAATAAATTAGAGAATAACTGAGTAAACGCGATATGTAAAAATTAAATTAAAATCCACAAAAATAAATTTGATGCTATTAGCTCCTTAGCAATATCTATCGTTACATATGTTTTCAATGTTTTAAAGTTGAGTCTAGAAAGGGAAATAAAAATCAACATCAGAAGACTCCTTACTAAGTATAACACGCACCACCCAAAAGAACATGTAAACCAACTTTACCTACGTAAGGAACATTGATGTTGACGCCTGAGTCAACAAGAACTCAAAGACAAAGCTTTAACAATAGATATTGAATTATATCACAAGTTACCCACGGATTGAGTGTTAAATATCGTTTAACAGCATGAATCCAACAAAAATCTACATACATTACCAAAAGAATTCAAACAATATCGACAACTCTACAAACAAGATATATACAGAGAGAGATATTTAAGGCGAAATACCAAATAAAGATAAAAACAAAGCAACAAATATGGGCTTAAATAACCTAAAAATAAAATAGAAACAGTATGGCCGAATCCCTCGGGAGCACAAGGCGCTGATGTTTCTACAAATTTGATCCGTCTGTGATTGTAGAGCTTTGGGTTAAAACCAGAAATAGAACAATTCCACCTAGCTGCTCAAGATTAAAACCTGACAAATTCCTAACAGGCATATATTGTAATGAATTTTTGGATATCGCAAATAGTACTTTTGTATAAGCAAGAAGGTAACTATAGACTATCTAATATCTGGGTGTTCTTACTTAGCCCGAAATGAATATAAAAATAGATATGAAAGGAAAGGGAAATACTTCACTGGAAGATATTCCAACATTATAGCATTCTCCATGCAAAAGAATGAACTAAATTATCACCAGTGCTAAAAGATGAAAACTTTAACGTCCTCTGGAATTTTACCATAACTAGCAAGCGCAGTATATAAGACATTCAACCAAATATAATAATAAGAGACTTGAAAAATTTTCCTGATATCTCGAAGACATGGAAATAAATTTAAAAAAATCGTCAAAATGATTTTAAAATTGCTGTAACATTAATAATAGGATCAACAGGGTTTATTGACATGGATATTTACGTTAATGATATTTCAATAAACCCCTTACTGTATTAAGTGCACACGAGCACTACTCACATACTCATAGATTCGATCTTAATATTATATTTAATCATATCACACATGCAAAGCAATAAAGCCACTAAGACACAATGGTTTACAGAGTGTGGGAGAATATGAGAAAAATAAAACATTATTAACAAAAGAGGACAATAAAAGAACAGGTATTAAGAAGACGGGAGATTATGATAGACTTTGCATTTAAATTTTTGAATAGAAAAGCTAAATGGAAATTAAGAAGACGGAAGACTGAACCACAAGAGAGAATTGCGAAAAAAGCAACTGTTAGCATATAGGAATTTCAGCTGCAGGATGAGGTGACCTTGCTGCTAATCTAGAAATTCATAAAGTCTGGGTAGCAAAGAGTAAACTTCATTAGAACAATTACCATGAAATTATTTATAGAAAAGACAAAAGGAATCTACGCTACGGCGGTTCAAAGTGAAGTCGAGATGTGAGGCCAGGACCAATCTCATTGCAAATTATTCAAGAGTCTCTAAATAGATTCAGTAGTATCAGACCAGATGCGGCATCAACATTCAATGCCTGCAAGAATGGAAGACTTATAAATATGTGAAGGGACAAATTGTCTATCACGACAAAGTGAATCAATTTTTGCAATTGTCGCCCTGTGACATGGCAAATTCAAAAAGAAAAATCCAAACGGAATCTATAGAAGCCGGATGTGAATTCCCTAGATTCATTATAATTGAATGTCTAGAAGAAATCCTTCCGTCCAATCTGCCCCATTCTTGATAGAAAAAATAATTACCAACAGGGAAAATCCTCGAAAAGTAAAAAAAGAAAAGAGATATTGCAATCTATTTTTAAACGTAAACAATAAAAACCACGCAGATAACAAAATGAAAATGAAATCTTTATACAATTCAAATTACAAATAGAAAATGGCCCTGGCTACACCAGAAGAAATAAATACACAGCGACGGGAATGCAAAGGATCATAACTTATAAAAGGATAATTATAAAAAGAGGGGGGATCAACAAATTCAAACACATATTTTAACTTTTAATAAAGCATCAATCCCAAAAGAAGTATAAAATGTGTTTACGATGGAGAGGGTTGAAAAATGCATCAGGTGTTTCAAATGTCAGAAGTACAGGTACCTCAAATCGAACCAAGGCGGGGAGCCGTTATGTTGAAAATGTGATAAAAAACACATATGTAGGAGGATTGTACTCTAGAAATTAAATGATCTAACTCTGAAGAGAACGTCTCTCCTTTTCGAAATAGTTCTCTCTCTCTCTCTCTCTCTCTCTCTCTCTCTATATATATATATATATATATATATATATATATATATATATATATATATATATATAAATATAAAAGTGAACATAGAAGTCAACACTTAGAGGCGACAGTCTGTTTCATGCTAGATGCAATCGTCAGGCCTTACGATTTCATCTAACATGAAACAGACTGTCGCCTCTAAGTGTTGACCTATATGTTCACTTTTATATTTACACACGCTCTATCTCTGATATTGAGCACTTTATCCCATAAATATAGCATACTCTAAGACTATATTTCTTCATTCATATATATATATATATATATATATATATATATATATATATATATATATATATATGAGAGAGAGAGAGAGAGAAAAGCATGGAGGTGAAGTATAAATTCATATTTTTCCAGAAGCAACAAAAATATTGGATTCATTTATAAAAGGTCGCGTATCTATGCCAAAGTAGCTAAGAAAGTGAACCAAATTATCAGTAATAATGAGAAAACAATTCGGGACAAAAACTAGCGTTCATATCACACCTAACATATCTGTGAACAAAATGCTATAAAACATTAAACCTCTTGTGTGTGGTGCCCCGCAAAAATTGGGGACAGTCTGGCAAACCTTGCTCAAATTATAGAGAACATTAATCCGATCGAAGCGGGACTATGAGAACTTTATATACCAATCAGCATGAAAATCATATCTCAAAATACTTAACTGAACCTTTCGTCAAGGTTTGAGTTTGGAGCTTGGAGCATTTAGAACATCGCCTGTAGAAAGTTTATATTTAGAAACAAACGGATCTGCCCCAAATCTTAGACCAGAAAAACTAGCCTACAATACAATATAAAACTAAAACATGCCCTTCTAACCTTACATCCAATATCACATTCCATCCAAAATACAGAAAACTCTTCCAACAAAAAGAGAAAGTCATAAAAAGCTTTAGACTCCAGATGTCACCCTAACCATTCACGGGGCAGAAGTTCTATAATCCATAATACAATCACACCTAAAATAACATAGTGGGGCATACAAATACATGAAATAAATCTAAAAATCTGCAAGTGTCATAAAACAATTACACATCCACTTATAATCCAAGAGGATTTAGAATAAAAAAGCAAATTCCAGACACTCATACATCTCCACGGTTGGACCAAATACACAAAGGAAACAGAATACGTAGCAGGGAAGGACACGAAAATAAAACAGAAACATCTGTTCAAAGAAAGTTGGATTTTCAGTGTGGAGATTTTTGTAATATACAGAGCACTTGACCTCATCGATAGAAAGAAAAATTTAAAATTATCTGTGTATATTTCTGAGATGAGGCATTGTAATTTTTTACACTATTTACGTTGTTCGGACTGTTGACCTCATTTTTCTTACCATATTCCACAAGGGCACATGGTCCAGTGGATAAAAGCGTTGCTTGAGTCCAGTGATTTAACACAAAGAATTGAGAGTTCAATATCAGGCGACAGCTGAGGTGAACAAGACCTTGTAGAGTTAAGTTAAAAGAGACACACGATAGAGGCATATGTGGAACTAGAACAATCTACCCTGGTGGACAAAATAAAGGGTTCAGTTCTAAATTCAATCACTTGAAAAACGCCGGAGCGTACAACGGACGAAACGTCGTGAATATGTAAAAGAAATGTGGACAACAATCCGATCATTTTTTACTGAAAACTTAATCACCAATGAGATCCAAGCCCTGCAACACCGACGCAAGAATTGTGAATCGCAAGAATTCTGTTAAATAGTGTAAATAAAAAATATGTAATATTTTCTGATTCTCTATCAGTTTTAAAAGCAAAAGAAAATGTTTCAAAAACACTTAACAACCACTTCTAATAAAATTACTATGCAAACAAGATTCATTGTCCAACAGTAAAGAAATAGTTATGTTGGATCACAAGCCACAGACGAAATGACCAAGCAGATGAGAAGACTGCCCCAAAAGAAACTCCTGATAATAATTTCAGGATCCCTTATACGGATCTAAACTGTAATATAAACTGTTATATTCAACAGAAATGGCAAAAACGTTGGACCAACAATACAAATAATAAACTTCTCATAATCAAACTATTCCTAGGGGAATGGAAACAAATGTCTAGAGAAAGAAAAGATGAAGTAAGGCTAGCTCGACTAAACATAAGCCATACATACCTCATCCATTCATAATTCCTTGAGAATGCAGATCACCCAACATGTACAAGATGCTAAGCCGCATCCAGAGTGAAACGCATTTATTTTTCTTTCGATTCAGATTTACCGCTACCTGTTCAAAGAGCACTTCAAAAGTAACTAGAAGCGTTTTCTCTTGAAAATGGTTTAATTTTCCATTGAGGTATTAACAGAAAAAAGGGTAGAACTCCCAAGGATATTTATGGTTGCTCCGGCTTTATGAACAGTTCAACAATGGGCATCAGAATTTATGAAGTGAAGGGAGAATCCTGAAGATGATCTGTGCTACCAAACAACTGTCACCACAAAGGAAAACATTGATTGTGTTCATCGCATGGTGGAAAATATTGATCGTCCTCATCGCATGGTGCTGGACGACAAGCAGCTGACTATAAATCAAATAGTCAATGGCACTAGTATATCCTGTGAGAATGTTGAGAATATTCTGCGCAATGTACTTGGCATGACGAAGGTTTCTGCTCGCTGAGTGTCACGTCGTCTGACACATAATCAAAAGCACGCCAGGCTGATCAGGTCACCGGAAATTCTGATATTGTATCAGGCAGATCCACCTGGTTTCTTTAAAAGTTTACGAACCCAGTATGAATGCTTTGTTCATCACTTTTAGCCACATACAAAAAGACAATCCATACAGTAAGAAAACCCTGTTCACCAGCTCAAAAAAAGACCACAGTCGTTTTATCTGTAGGGAAGGTGATGACCTCAGATATTAGGGATGAAAAAAACTGTATTTATTCTTCAAAACTGCCACACCATCAATAGACAGTAATGTGCCAAATGTTATCAAGACGAAACGCACAGGAAAACTAAAGAAAGGGGTTGTGTTTCAGCATGACAATGTTCCAGCACTTAATACTTTTGTTTCAATAGATGCTGTGCGTGACTGTGGCTTTGAACTTTTTAATCACCCTCCCTATTCTTCTCTTTTGGGCCATTTAACTATCATCTGTTCGCCAACATGAAAAACATTTGACTTTGAACACGAATCGCCGTGATGATGGCATCATATCTTCTGTTGATAACATTTTTACTGAAAGCTTCATCACCAATGAGATCCAAGTCCTGCAACACAGATGGAAGAAGGGTGAACCGCAAGAATTCTGTTGAAAAATAAAGCTCATTTGGTCACATTCCATGAGAATATCTTGGCCAATCTATGAACGTTTCAACCAACCCTCGTAAATTATGTATAAAGCTTACGTTTATCAAGAAAGTATAAAATGATTTACAACGTATCTGTAGTCGAAGGCATAGAATTGCATTCAAAGTATTTAGATTTTGACATACACATAACTCATAAAAGTTGATCTAACACTAAATGCAAACAAGCAGACTAATACAAAACTAGTGATTGACTCAATATATTCTTTCCAGTTCATGTCAGCGATAAACGTTAAAAGTTGCAAGAAATCGCCCTTCTGAAGGTTAGCATCAGCCATACTGGTTGAAGTCAAAATAAGTCTCTCTCAGACGATCAAAAGAGAGCAGGGTTTTGTTTTGCCGTCGTTGAAATTAACAAGCCATTTCCCAACCTAAATATATCCAGTAACGTTTGAAGAAAAATTCCCTATACCTAATGTCACAGTTAATATATTTCTCCAAAAAGTTAAATATTTCTGACGTATTTCCAGTGTACCTAAAGTTTTTGTTGATCTTGAACCTAGTTTCAGGAACTTCACTACCCATGGCCTCAGTAGGATAAATGTCATATATAAAGGTAATTAAATTTCCTTTTCCTCAATCACCAAGTTTCCAAATCCGATATACCCACTAAATAATAGCGTTGGTTAGGCCGATTTTCCATCATGGGGAAGAAGGTTCTTTAAGGACATAAAAATGAAAAAAGCAAAGAAAATCAGCAGTTGTATTTTCTATTTTTCTTACTTTATTGGGATTCAACGAATCTTTAAGAAACTTTAAATTATAATTTCATTTTAATCTTTTATTGTTCATCAGTATCGTGTTTCTCTCAAGTCTAATTCCGCCGTTCATAGAAATATTTTACCCTATGAAAGTTTAATAATAAATAAATAAATAGTAATTAATTATATTGATCTGTTAATCAATAGTTTAATTATCGTTTTCGGTAAAACTATGTTCCACTTTACAATAACGAGAAATGAAAATTAATTATTTAGTTTAATCGTACGGTTATTTTAATTTATATTAGAAATAAACAAGACAATTTTATAAGAAGAGTAAAGAAAACATAACAATAAGAATGGCAATATTGCTAAGAAGAGGCAATTGTATATAGATATACACATACGAAATTGATGTTTAAAAATTCATATCGAATGATTATTTTAAAAATATAATTTTTAATTTTATCTTAAGTATAAAAAAGCCAAGCTTTTAGCAAGTGAAACACATGCGGTTCATAAAGTGCTTCTTATTTGCTGTTCCAATCGCTATTCTTATGATAATAATAGGATCCTTATTTGGAAACCCTCCTGAGAGAAGGAAAAGAAATCAACTCAAGGTGTTAATCATGCTGAGAAGCAAATGGCTTGTGTGTTATGAAGTCAGGCACAGAGCTTCATTCATTGTGCCGGGCAACCATGAATAGAATTTATTGTTCCCATGCATCATTCTTGGGACCACTCTGAGGACACATAAAAACGTCACATGTCTTATGGTTCAGCGGTTGAGGTGGGCAGCCTAAGTTTGAAAATTAGTCACTGAATCCAATTCTTCTCCAAAATGTCTGTCAGGTTCCCAGAACGAGGTGTGGCTTAACTATCATCAGCAAAATTCAAAGGAAATAAAAAAGAAACTGGACAAAGGAAGAATATGACGAAGTGATGTATTGTTTCTACTTTACACTAAATAAACCTGATTAAAACCAGACTAAAAATGCCTAGCAAATGGGAGGGAAATAAGGACAAGAGAACAGATTTAAGCCGAAACAAGCTAGCAGAAGATATCAGAAGAGATTTGTGATGAAGCAAAAGTATCACAAAGATGCTAAATTAAATCAAGAGTTGGTGTCGCATCAAACAAAACAGGGAATAGTGTAATATTCAGGAAATAGTCGAAGGACTGCTGGAGATCGAAGTTGAAGGTGAGAACACCAATATGTCTGATGAAGTCATGGATTATCTGATAAGTATTGACAAACGAAATGAAATTGTGAATGAGGAAGATAACAATATAGCTTAGAGGGAAACAATGATAATATGTCATTCTGAATAACCGATTTGTTACTCTCGAATTCTAATAGCGTTCTCATAAATAAAGACATAAAGATTAAATTTAGAATTTTACAAGGAGACTCTTCATCTTCTTTTATTCTGTTTTGATTGGCAATAAAATGTCTTTATCAGACTCGTACAAAGACACAGGAGAAAAGATAAAAGGATAAATAATTTATTGTATATGGATGACTTATAATTATATACAAGAAACGATGATAAATGTGAAGGGCTTTTGATGACTGAAAAGATTCATCGATTATATATCCATGGAATTTGTTTATGTAAATATGCAAGGGGTACCTTAATTCGGGGAAAGCTTATTAGAAGTGAAAATATTATTACTGATGATTAAAGAACTCGACCAGAGAGTTACTTACAAGTATCTAGGTGTGGATGAATACAGTAGAATACAGTATTAGGAGATGAAAGAAAAAAGCAGAAGGGTGTATATCAGGTGAGTGGAGGTAATAATGAAAACTGAATTCGAAAAATGGCAGCCATTAACACTCCTGATATCCCAGTCGTAACATATACCTTCAACATAATAAATTGGAAATTAATGGAACTCACGAAAATTGGTGCAAGAATTCGCAACCACCTCATATAAATTAGGATTCACCACCCTAAGGCAGATGTTTAATGACTTTATCTAACAAGGTGGGTAGGGGAGGGTTCACCTGGAATTGTTTTACAAAATTTCAGCAATGGGACTTTATAACCTACTTGCGCCAACACAAGATTAGATGTTACAATTCGTAATGGAGCATTAAAAAAGTCAAAAGCTTTCTTCTCTATCAAAATGTCCCATAAATACGTAAGATAATTAGTTATAAATCTTGAGAATAAAGGTGAACTAGATAGAACTGCCATAAAATCAGCAAGAAATCTGCAACAAGAAACGAAAATGCGACACCAAAAATAAACAGAAGACAGAGAAAAAAGTCTCTATACAGCCAGTGCCTTACCCAAAGCAAAACTGATATTGATTAAGTCGCAACCTACAAGTGTCTAAGGGGTTAAGGACTTGAGGTTTAGCTCGGGGGGGTATTCTTGCTGCTCAAGACATTATCCTTCATACACACAAATATCAAGCTAATATATTTCATAATAGTAAGAACCTAAAATGGAGATTTCGTGACCCATGTATTAAAAATACTAACCTCTTTATATTACGATGCTCAAAACTCAGTGAAGACAAAACCCTTCATGACAGGGTAGAGGTCAATATCTGCATTGTAATACCGGTCATCACTACGTAATAAAAACAGTCTCATGTTGGTATGAACATTATCCTGAATCTGTAGTTAAGGGTGCAGATGCTACAATCCCCTAGGCTATTCCCATCAATACAGATCGAACAATACACGCAAATCGCCCAGACATTATTATCAAAAACAGAGAATAAATAGATTACACTGATATGAGCGTATTAAAATACAAAAATATCTCTGTCAAGGTCTTTCAAAAACCTAAGAAATGCAAAGATATGTAGATGGAAATAAAAAATTCAACACTTAAAACTAAACCTTTTCCTGTTGTGATTAGAACTTTAGCTCTGATAAATGAAAGGAAATCAAGAAAGAATCAACAAATTCGCTGATGCACCATTTCTCCAGGAAATCCTCAAAAGTACTTGCAACATGTACAACCCATATCCAACGAAGAGCTTAGTCGAGCATTCGCTTATAAAACCGAATATAGATCAAAAAGGATTATTTTACAGGTAATAATAATAATCGTTCAAAACACTAGAGAGAAATCGTAGAAAAATACCTCAGGGCAAATAGTCTATTAAAACAAGCTAACCTAATGTAGATCAAATTAGTAGCCATCGGTAACTGACAAGGATTCATAATTACTGCATAGCATCAGTGCTTTAAAAGCAGGAATTACTAATGTAATACCCTGAAACTTACCAGCAGCACAGCCCGCCGAATTTGTGGAAAATATCCGGAGAGATTTGAATACATTATATCTGTGCGTGGTTGTCTGGCGCCAACAGAGTACTTGTAGTGATATGATAGGTTTTCTCAGTAAATGCATTGGTCAATACATCACGTATTAAACCTCTCTCCACAGAGAACTGGTGGGGACATGAGGTACCAAACATTTTACAGAAAGGAGAGCTTAACATCCTCTGAAATTTCAACATCTATCTGATAGATGTTGCAGCTGCAACCGAAAAGAAATGCAAAATGATAGACGTTGTAAATACAAGGATACCGAGATAGAAATCAGCAGAATGTAGCATCTCAAGACAACTGTTTTTATTTGGGGCTTTGAGAAGTATATGAAAAGTAGCAGA
>OZ038489.1:122262568-122335068 GCA_964036315.1 Acanthosepion esculentum | reverse complement strand
ATATATATATATATATATATATATATATATATATGTGTGTGTGTGTGTGTGTGTGTGTGTGTGTGTGTGTGTGTGTGTGTGTGTGTGTGTGTGTGTGTTGTGTGTGTGTGTGTGTGTGTGTGTGTGTGTGTTTATGCGTGTGCCTGAAGGATTTTCTTTGAATCTAGGCTGAATTTATAGCGATCTGTAGTAATTACAACTTTCCCGTTCGGAAGCATATTCACAAGCTTGATGTCTTCCATAGGCGGCAGATTCGTACAATTGGTGACGATAATCTGAAAGTCCAAATATCTAATGCGGATGTGTTTGCAAAATGACAAATTGCACGCGTAAACGCATTGTTAATTCATTCGCAACTTCGCTGGGACATGATGAAAGGAGAACTAAAATACGTTCAGGCAACTGGAAGTTATTTCTCAGAAAATATAAACATACCTTTTGAAATATAAGTAGAAACTGAATCAAAATTAAAATTCTATTGAAAAACTTTCGTTGTCCTTTGTGGAAATGATTTCTGATTGTGTTAAATAGACGAATGTGTGCATAAAAGGCATTTGAACATATGAGTTATCAATAGACATCGAGACATATTAAACATCGACATATTAAAAGGCAGAATACAGAAAACCGTTTTGACATTCCTAAAATCATGACCCGAGGTGCTTTTAATTGTCCTGGATATGAAATGTTGTATGAAACATGGCGCCTTAAAAGTAATGAAGGGCACCAAACCAAGTAGGAGATCAAAGCTCAAACATGCTGTTGAAAGCTCATACTTCGAAAACAATGGGTGTGTCCATCACACACACATTCCCACACACATACACCAAACGCTTAGTAACGTTTGTCTCTTTACCAAACCTGCAGCTCTCCGTTCCTCACTCCATTCACAGAAGCTCTTCAGGCAGTGGCGCTTTGCCTTCCTCGTAATTCTTGCTCCTCATATGGCGCTAGTGTGACAAATTCTACAAGCCCTTCTACCTCATTTTATGTCAAAGACATTTCCTCTGCCTAGTTAGTTAAAAAACGATCAGATAGATAGATAGATCTGAACAGACTGAGATAGATAGATAGATAGATAGATAGATAGATAGATAGATAGATAGATAGATAGATCTGAACAGACTGAGATAGATAGATAGATATATCTGAACAGACTGAGATAGATAGATAGATAGATAGATAGATAGATAGATAGATAGATAGATAGATAGATAGATAATGTAATATGCTATACTCAATGGTCAGTGTTAACGAATCCTGTAAACTTTTGTCTTTCGGGTAAACTTGGGTAAGAATGTTTCTATGTATAAATATATTAAATTTTGCGACATTATTTACATTATTCGGACTATTGTCCTCATCTTTGTCGCCATATTTATTACAACGTTTTAGCCGTTGTACGCTCCGGCCTTCTTCAGGTGGTTGGAATGTCGAACTGAACCCTTTATTTCTCTCACTGGGGTAGAGTGTTCTAGTTCCACGTACCATGTTTTAATGGATGTCAGTTATCAGTTAACTCCTGTTAATCTTTCCCTCTGAAATTTCTTCACTGCCTAAACCGAATAATGTAAATAATGTACATAATACCTCATCTCAGAAATATAGACATATATTTTGCGAGTGTGCAGAAAATTACTTAGAACGACCAACTTTCAAAGATCGCATTAAAGGACAGTGTATTAGTGCTTTTTAAAAATGTCTTTCATCCGGACGAGAATTCTTTTCATTCTCCTTTTACGTGTCGTGCCTTTTTATGATGATCTGTGTCAATGAACATGGAAGTAATAAGCGACTTCATTTCGTAATAAAGGAAGCCAACAAGTTCAAAATGGAGTTTCAAATGGGCGCAGAAATAAAAGTGAAGCATAATGCACAAACTAAATCTGCAAAATACTTAGAAAGGAAAGCCAAGGCAAATGCAACCGAGCAGATACAGAAACAATGGAAGGATAAACCGCTTCACAGTCAATACTCTGCCCGTACCAAACAAGCTTATACAGACAAACGCCGTACCTATCGGTGGCTATGTAGTGCAGGGTTAAAAGCTGAAATTGAAGTTTTTTATTTTTGCTGCACAGGAAAAATGTTTCCTAACTAGAAATTAGTAAGTACACAAATTGAAAAAATTGTGTCGTTCCAAAATGCAGATTCTGATATATATATATATATATATATATATATATATATATATATATATATATATATATATATATATAAGGAGGCGGCCTGAACCTTTTGGAATCAGGTCGGGGTTGCTGTTTGAGCCGATATGATGCAAAACCCGAAATCGGCAATGAACACAGGGCATCACTGAAGATATATATATAGAACATAGCTCTTATCTCAAATGACAACTTAAAAGAGACTGTTTGACCAACACAAGGAAGGTTAAAAAGATAAATAAATAAATAATAAAAAAAACAATGAAAACTACAGACAAAAGTTCGTTTTCTTCATCAAGACATTCATTTCTGTAGTTTACTGCTACAGCAAGCAGAAACATTTTTTTTCTCCCGATGATGGCCATGTTGGCCGAAACTAGTCGAGGAATATAAATGAAATAATAATAATAAAAGCATAAGAATATTAATCTAAAACCCAGTATGTCTGAAGATTTTAATTGATTTTTTAAATAATTTTTATCGTTCAATATATATATATATATATATATATAAAAATATATATATATATATATATATGCATTTATATACATATATATATATATATATATATATATATATATATATATATATATATATATATATATATATATATATATAAACACGGCACGACAGAGTGGGGCAATATCTGCACTGGAAAATCTGCAATTTCTACGGAAAGGAAATTGAAAAAAAATGATATGAGCACCACCCAGACCCAGTTCCAGAGATAGGACCTTTAAAAATTTTATGGGACTTTGCACTACACACAGAGAGAACAATCAAGGTTAATCGCCCAGATATCGTTGTTAGAGAATGCAAACAAAAATTGCCTTCTTATTGATATGGCAGTCCATGCAGTCTGCAGTGTATCTTTGAAGATCTTCAAAAATCTATCAAAATACAACGAGCTTGAAATAGAAATCTCAAGAATGTGACAATCTAAAATTGTCATAATAAAATGTTCTAATAATAATAATAATGATAATAATAATTATTATTATTATTATTATTATTATTATTATTATTATTATTATTATTATTATTATTATTATTTCCTTAGATTTCTGGTGTATATTCATTTCTTTCCAGGTCCCGACCAGAGACGAAATGTTACAAATGGCTTCATGATATTTTCCACTGAGAAGATTTTAAAAAACTCACCCATATTTTACATAGATAAAACCCTTCGTATGGTGTGGACAGTACTCGTGAGGACATTTTGTTTGTATTTTTTAAGACATGGGCAACAAAAATCCCTTCAATGAATCTATCGGAACCTTTTCGTATCAGTCCAAGTGCTCCAACGACAACTGGAATTGTTGATGCTTTCATGTGCCACATTTTGGAGATCTTCAAAGATACATTGCAGTCTGCAGCCACATTTTGTCTTTGCGATCTCTAATCACAATGTCAGGGCGATTAGCTTTGATTGTTCTGTGTTGTTGTTGTTATTATTATTATTATTATTTATTTATTTATTTATTTTGGGAATCTTTTTTTTGCAATAAATGCTATACAGTATCTTATTATTATTATTATCAATAAATGTTCGTATAAAATGTTTTTTAATAAAGTAAATGGCTTATGTAACCAAAGTAATAATTTAAGGTTATCTTTTAATTACAAATATTAAGCATTCGAATTACCAACGCACATCATATTTGATAAAAAAAAATTTTTATCTAAGAAAGATTTTTGAGGTTCCGTGTTTACGATTAGGTTTCACGTTTTAAACTTTTTATTCTATATATGTTCGTTTTTTTAATTATTTCGAATATTAAGTGATATGTAATTGAAACTTGTTTATATTTACGGTGTATCTTTTTTAGGGTAGAAAACGTTAATGCTGTTTTATCAGGATGGCTGCTTCAGTCAATTTTGTTTAGACACGTATCGTGGAATTGATATCGTGAAGAAAGGTGTCACCGAGCAGAAAAGAACAGGAAACTAAATTTATTAAATATCTTATTAGCATTATAAATATTTTATGCACCTTGTAAAATATTGTCTCCTGTAATGAGAGATATGTTCTTTAATGCTTACTGTTTATTTTGTGAAGCGGTAGATTTGAGTATGTCTAGATTTGAAATACCGCTTCCTCAACAATACCAGGTTATTGCTAACACTGCGGGCTACCTAGCTGAACAGCTTGGGAAAATGAATGGCAAAACCGGGTGGAGTAGGAGGTATCGTAAAACACGGACTTTACTAAGAGCTTCAAAAGTCAGGAAGTTGTGGTGAGACATGGTTGTGCATTTCCTGGAAAGATAAAACATATTGTCCACGATGTTTCTTTCTTGACAATGACAGAGACATGTGAAAGTAATCGGACAAAATCATAAGATAAACATGAAATGTGTACAATTTTGATGTGGATATACAACAAATTATTCTATTTCGGAAAAATTGCAGCATACACACACACACACACACACACACACACACACACACACACACGCGCGCGCGCGCCCCCACATACTATATATATATATATATATATATATATATATATATATATATATATATATATGAAAGTGAACATTGAAGTCAACACTTAGAGGTGACAGGCTGTTTCATACTAGACGCAATCGTCAGGCCACGAGTCTTTATATTTCTTCATATATATATATATATATATATATATATAAGTTTTAAAAAAACTTGGTAATCCATATGGGTAGTCCCAAGGAGGATGAAATCCTGAGAACTCAATGCAAATTCCGAGCTAATAATTTAAAAAAAAAACGGACCGCTTTTATATACATATGTATATATATATATATATTATGAAATGCGCAAAGTATGACAATTATCTTTAAGACATTTTTATGTTTTGACATTCTTTTTATAGATACAAATATTTAAATAAATGCTCTGTTTATAATAAACAGTATTAACAACATTTACCGGCCTGAATGTGTGAGAAATTTTCATAGAAAATATGCGTTCTCCGACAAAAATCGAACCTGTATCCTATACGGAACCGTCATATAGACTGACGTAACCTAACCGATTGAGTCACAGAGCATCATTCGTTTGGTAAGGTTGATTTCACTGCTTTCAAACGACAAAATTCCATGAATCTCTCACGTACATACATATATGCTCAAAGAGTATCCAAATGTAAACAAATGACGCCACACATTATGAAATGGACAAAGACAGACAATTATTTTAAGACATTTTATGTTTATACATTCTTTTTATAGATACAAATATTTAAGCAAATGATCTGTTTATAATATATGGCTCAATCGGTTAGGGCACATCAGGCTATATGACGGTTCCGTATAGGATACAGGTTCGATTCCTGTCGGAGGACGAATATTGTCTATGAAAAGTTCTCGCACATTCAGGTTGGTAAATGTTATTAATACTGCTTTTTTTTATAAACAGAGCATTTACTTAAATATTTGTATCTATAAAAAGAATGTATAAACATAAAAAAGTGTTTTATATGTTTGTATGGCCATCATCAGGAGAAAAGATATTTTTGCTTGCTGGTAGAAGTGAACTACAGAAATGAATGTCTTGATGGAGAAAATGAACTTTTGTCTGCAGTTTTCATTTGTTTTTTAATTGTTTTTTATCTTTTTAACTTGAGTTTATTAACATTCCTTGTGTTAGTCAAACAGTCTCTTTTAAGTTGTTATTTGAGATAAGAGCTGGATGGATTCATGCTACTTTGAATTCCCTTGGTCAGTTTGGCAGTTTTATTGGTACCTGGAGAGGGGGGTGTCTCTGTTAAGTATGTGTGTGTGTTATTTGGTTCTTAGGGAGTGAGTGAGTATGATATGTGTAAGCGTGTATATTGCTGTGGGTGTGTGTTATCATTTGGCTCATTAGGGAGTGAGTGAGTATGATGTGTGTAAGTGTCTCTATTCGTGTGTGTGTGTGTGTGTGTGTGTGTGAGGCCTCAAAACCCCAGTAAGTATTTGTGTTTTGTGTGCGTGAGAAATATGTGAAGGTTTTGATTTGTAGGGTTATATATTACTACTATCTATATTGTTAAATTTATGCTTTATCCCGTCTGGATAGTGTGTCTTTAAACGTCGTATCCACTTATTTTCATGTAACTCTAAAATCTTTATAATGTTATCTGCTCTGGACTTTTCTATTCCCTCAATTATAGTGAATTTGCCATGGGTTTTAAAATCGTGTTTTTCTAGGGTGAAATGTTGTTCTAATATTAATTTTTCATGAGGAGTCGACTTAATTCGATTGCGATAATTTTTAATTCTGTTGTGAAAGGGCCATTCAGATTTTCCTACATAATGTTTCTGGCATAGTGTGCATTCTAGAAGGTAAATTATGTTATGACTTAGAGTCGTGGTAGATTTTGAAAGTAGATTTAGTGACTGAGCTAGTGAATGAATTCGTGTGTCTAATATGGTTGCAGCATAAACTTATTTTGTTGTTACATGGTTGGAAAAATCCTATTGTTTTTGTTGTTAGTTTATTACGGATTACCTTGTCCCCTGAAATGTGGTTACTACCTATGATTTCTTTTAGGTTCTTAGGTCTACAATATGCTAGAAGGCCGGGTTCCTTAAACAATTATTTAGGTCTGGTTTGAGATGTAGTATTTCCTAGCGACTTTTGATTATTTAGGATAGCGGAGGCAGAGTGGGGTTGAAAGTGGTTACTAGAGGAATGCGGCTAGATTTATTTTTAATCTTGTACATTAGGGTGTCTTCTCTCTCTATATATATATATTTGTATGTATGTGTCCGTTGTAGGTATAACTTGCCGTAGTATTCACTTATGTTATTCCTGAGATTTACTGAAGCAAATCATAACACACACGCACATACGTATATACAGCACATAAATATCCACACTATTTCACAAATAAACGAATACATGCGTGAGTACATTTGAAAATACATGATCGCATATAGAGAGAAACAAGATAACATAATTACACAACAACCCAAATATATACACATAAACAGTGACAATCAATGAGATATAAACATAAAGATGCACACAGACATTCAAATGCATGAATGTATTAATGAATAAACAAAAGACATAAATCCACACATATATTCACACACACAGTTCATGCATCCGTATACATAATCATTCATATATCATGTTCATTCTCAAAAGCTTATACACAAACTCATTCCCACAGGCAAACACACATATCCACTCTCATAAAAACGCACATACTAAACATATACACATTATATATGCAAAAGAAAGATGACAAATAAGAAGTATGTTGAGCACACCTTTCAATCTGTAATGTGTAGAGAGTAAAATTAAATTCATTGGTGATCAAGCAATTACTTTTTCATTGGTGATCAATCAATACTTTTTCGCTACTTTAAATATTCCTTCTTTTTTTTCGCGCAGGAAAATCCAACAATAATCAATAAAACCATGCATCTGACCAAATATATATTTACCAATATTTTCTTAGATATTACAAGTTATGCCAGCTATTTGCTGATTGCTCTAGGAATATAGAGTGTGTCCATAAATTTCGTGTGCACATTATAACTTGAAATTTATAACTTTATTTGTAGTTGTCAGTACTAAATTTATTTCGCTGAATATGAACATATTCATCTCATCAGAGCGACTACATTTTATGAAATGGTATCAAGATATCCCAGACAGACAGACATACAAAGATAAAAAACATAATAAAAATAGAAAAATAAAACATTCAAGATTAAGCTATTGCAAAAATAAATTGTCCTTGAAAAGTTCTCTTTGGGGATTAAGAAGAGAGAAAACAGAAAAAAGGGTTAATATACAGGGTAAGGGAATATAAAAAGATAGGAAGGTTAAATTTAAAGCAGAGTTACGACATTGTGTCAAATAAAGTGAAGGGCTTAAATTGGTGTCTATTTAAAACGTGTCATCGTCATATAATGAGTTACATCATAATAGTAATGAAAATAATAAAATTACAATATACTCATAAGAGAAATTTATATTATCATAAGCATAAAAAATAAAACATAATAATACCCATATTGATACATATAGTCTGTCCATAAAGTTCGTGTTTACTTTTTAAAAAATTATAACTTCATTTTTTATTTGCAATAGAAATAATCTGTAAAAAATGTTATAAAGTTTAATGTACCTAGTTTTAAGTATAGCTAAAATAACTAATGTGATTTCAGGCATTACTGTAAATCAGTTGGCAAATACAAAATTGTTATACCCTTTGTATTGCTAATGATGGAGGACTTGTGGAAACTTAAATAAAATTTCAATAAAACCTTAAAAAATATAGATTTACTTCTTTCTAATCCTTTTTACAAATTATTTCTATCGCAAATACAAATAAAGTTATAATTTTAAAAAAGTGCACCCCATATAATACTTAATGCATTCATTTAAACAGCTACATCATATTTATTCGAAGTGTTCGCCTTAAAAGAATCATCGGTTTGCTTTTTAACAGCGTCACTGTTAGGGTTAGATTATAATATGTGTTGTTTAGAGAAGGAAAGTCGAGAATATGTCAGAGTTAAAAATTGATTAATAATAGTGAGAAATGTTGGCATTTTAAACAAAACGCTATTTAAATAACTCTTCTAATTGATAAAATGCATTTAAGAACGCGATGTAATAATCGGTAAATTGGCGAAATATTAAATTAGTGCCAGTAAATAGAAACATCCGTTTTAAAACGTGCATATAGGGTCTGTTCATAATAATGTTTGTGGTCGTCAAACAGCTTAAGCGAAGACCTTCTACCAACAGATACATCAGTAATTTCCCAGTCAAATGAAATCAAATTTCACGTCAAAAATATATGCCAAGCAAACAGACAAACTGATCCACAGACCTATATGTCTTTAAATAGTGTGATAGTATCTAATACTAATGATTGTCGCGCTATTCTGGAGGATTAAAAAATATAAACTCTTAACAAATGTACTAATCTTCCTGAGTGCCAAATAAACTGATTACAATGTGACTGCATGTGTGAAATATCCACATTGGAAGGGAGGTTCTTAGCCAAATCAAGACGAGATTACAAAAACATTCTGATCTGTCATTCTGTAGCTGAGATGTTTTCCTTAATTTCTTTTAACTATCTACACTTTTAAGCATATCCTGAAATCTATACACAATCTATATGCGATATGCTGACCGCTAATTCCAACGGATCCCATCGAAATGGATACGTTTTGGGCCACACAAATCCAGAGTATGAAACGGCTTTAAAAAACAGCAGATACCAAGTTGGTTTGTAAAAATTAAGACAATAGGATAAATAACAACAGAAAAACGAATATTTATTTTAACTCTCCATATAGAAATAAACTTTTCAAAAAAGGCGGAAAGTGTGTTAAATGCTAATTAAAAGACGCTGTCCTATTACAATTAAGTTTTAAAAAGATAAATAGAATCATAAAATATTTAATAGAAAAACACGAGATATTTGAGCAAACAAAAATCTATATGTCAAAGCACTTCGTCCGTGTGACACGAATAAAAAACTCTCCCGTAACTGAGGAACAGAGATTGTTACCGCCTGTTCTTTTTTTTAAAGGGGGGAAATGTTTGACTAATATATTATTATTATACAGTTGTTTGAAATATATACGATATCTGCCTATACTTCTGAGATGACGTAATGCAACTATTTACACTATTGACATCGTTCGGACTGTTGTCTTTATCTTTATTGCCATATTTTCAGAAGTGACTTGAACCAAAGCTCTCGATAAAAAAAACAAGAACTTGTAAATGCTTACATAATCTATGTCCCCTTTATTTACAAGAAAAACTGTAGTTTCCTAACAATAAAGTCTTTTAAACCAAAGAAATGAATTAATGGTGTTACTCCAGTATTTTCTACATTTTACCATGAAATATAGTTTTTCATAAGTAATTATGCACTGCAGTTGCATAGTCATTATTTAATTAGTATATAATGGTCCACCCAATATTCATTTGATTAATTCAGCTATAATATTGCCATGTTTTACCGTTTATTAAGCATAATTGGCATCGTGTATAGATGTTCCATATTTTTAACTTTACCTATTGGTCCCTTTAAGAAGCTTCCTGAGTATATCATTTTTTTTTTAATTGAAAAAAAAATTGATCATGGTGACTTTATGTCTACATCAACAAATAGGTACAGCGTACATAATACATTTGTCGCTGACATGCCTAGAGCGTCAGTTTGTCTTGATATGAATTAAAAAGTCACCCACCTCCACCATCTGATCTTATTTTTCTATTTTAACTTAGATCTGACTTTTAATTTGTCAATCTACACAAACCGACAAGTATATATTTAATTCTGACCTTATGCCCCACTTTAACTTCCAAAAAGAGGTAAGGATTTGTTTTCAAATTCCGAAAATAAATCATTTTTGTCACACGTTATCTAACATCGCCTGATGAAGAACTATTATAGTTCCGAAACATGAAAGTTTTTGTGTAGCGATGTAAAATATTTCCATTGCAATATTTCTTTACACACACACACACACACACACACACACACACACACACACACACACATATATATATATATATATATATATATATATATATATATATATATATATATATATATATATATATCGTCATCCACAGACTGTATCACAGTTCTTCAGTGCGGCTGGGCGTCTGATTGTTTCAACCCAGGATTGAAACCCAGCTGATTTGATAATAGACAGAGATTCTACTTCTAGGCTATCGTCTTACGGCAGGGAAAGGAATTTTTAACGTTTTCTATGCGAAATACATCAGTGGCCGGGAGTGTTCAATTCAATTCGATTGAAGAGCAATGCGTTAATAGCGGTATGAACCATTGTTTTTAAAATTAACCTTTTCTCAGGAGAGCTCAACCGGATTTCCCAGGATTATATATATATATATATATATATATATATATATATATATATATTATTATTATTATTATTATTAATATTACAAAAAAAATTAAAACCTCTAACCTCATAGTTAAAAATAATAATTCAACTCCTAGAACAAAATTAATTATAACAAATATTATTTACGAATTCAAATGCCCATGAAGGAATTGTATTCCTCAAGAATCAACTTTCGTAAATAATTATATAGGCCACACTACAAATTATTTAACACGCAGACTCACTCTACACCTTTCTGACAATAGCTCAATTAGATCTCATTTAAATATTCATGGAGACCTACCGGACACTATTCGTAACATACTTGTTGACAACACTAATATAATAGCATCATCCACATGTAAAAACGGCTAAAAATAATGGAAGCCTTATTAATAAAAACAAACAAACCAACACTTAATATTATTAACTTTGAACATGGATATAATATCTTGACCGTGTTTTGAAACAAAAAAATGAATCACTTTATAAAAAATAAATACAACAAACTATTTCTAATTTAAGCAGTTAAAATATAATCCTTGAAAATGGCTAAATGTATAGCCGAAAGCGCTCGGATAAAAAGAACATTCGGACAATTTTTATGTAATTTGTCATCCGGAAAGAAAAAAAATAGATCGCACGAGAAATTATATAAAAAACTAAATAAAAGCACCTTGTCAGTCGTTTTTAATGAAATGTGTATATATATATATATATATATATATATATATATATATATATATATATATATATATATATATATATATATATATATATATTTAAGATATCTTTATATATTTATATGATGTAATGAGGGAGCATTTTATTAGGCTGTATCTATGAGTTGGTCAACTTTTAAAAGAACGTAACTTTACATTAAAAAAAAATTCATGCGCAATAATAAACTTCAAGCCGTGTATAAACAACGATAACATGACGCAACAGAAAGTGATATGTGGATTTAAACTGATGAGTAGTGAACATTTGCAATGCAGCAATGAGTCTGGGTGCAGTAGTTAAGCAGTTTCCAGTCCGTAATAAATCTTTCCATGATATACTGTTCAGGATATTACGGGAAATTTTCATGAAGCAAAAACCGTTCCAACTCGTCCGGTAAGTGGCCACATGTCTTTACCTGAATGAAAGAAGCATCCTTAAGATAAAACGAAAAATCTTATATTGTATGTTGTAAGCAAGATTATCAATAGATATCGTCTTACGTCTCAAAAAACAAATCTTTCTAAAAATGATTTTTACTAGGCTTGAATGGATTTTGAGAATGCCTTCTTGGAAAAAGTATTTGATGGAATGATGATAGTAGAATTAAAACGTTTAGGCACTTCAAGAGTAATGGTTAATAGAAGGTAAGAAGTGTAAGATAAGAGAATAGCAATCTGATGATGTTGGGATGTCTTAGAAAAAATATAATGGCGCATTTCTTTAATTTCTTCGGAACTATGAAGCCTGAAGTCTATTCTGAAAGATTCTTCCAGGTAAACATTTTTAATTTTCACTTCCCAACGTGATATGATCCTAAAAGACATACGTGAACAGGTACAAAGCTAGGTCCCAAACAACAAGATCTCTGTTTTACCTTGTTCTGCAATGAGTCCTACCTGAATTTAATAGGAAGTTTGTGCCAGCATTTTAAAGATTTTTTCATGGTAGTCTCCAAATTTAGTAGGGATAGCAGTGATCTTTAGGAATTTGAAACAATATGCGAAAGATATTTCTAGTGGTTTAGTTATTAACTATAGGAAACGTTTGCTGTAATTTGACCAAATTGCCAATGCCAATGATTATTAGTGGAACCGAGTCGATGATTTGACCTTTGCATATTTTGTTTATTTTCTGGTCATGGTGTTAGTCTATTCAAGAATTAAAGTTGAAATTTATGATCGTAACAAAATTTAATTTCTGGCCATGTGGCTTGTACATGGATTAATGTTTTTCACATTTATTTTTCATTATCTTATTTAATCCAGATTTATTCAATGATTTTTCGTCATTTATCTCATTTTTCGTTCGTTAAATTATTTCATCATTCATTTCTTTTATTCCTTCACTTTTTATTTCTTTCATGTCTCTTTTGCTTTATTATTCATGTTTTATTGGTTTTGTTCCTTTCTTCTTTCATTATTTTTATTACTCATATATATTATTCTTTTATTATTTTATTCCTTCATTTTACATTTATTCCGTCATTCCTTTATTTTTCAACATCCTTTCCTTTTCTTCTTTCCTTTCTTTATTTTCATTTTTTCTGTAACTGTTTGTAGGATTTTTTTTATTTTTCATTTTGAATTTTTATTCCTTTTATTCCATCATTTTTTTTATTTAAGTCAATCTTTCATATCTATCCTTCTCTTCGAATCAATCAGAATATTTCAGATACTTAAGAAAAAATAAACTATGGATCATCCATGTCATGAACTGTCACGGCTCATAGAGGGAAAATATATGTTTTTTTATCTTCTTCAGTAGTGTTGATCTTATCGCTGATAAGATTTCTCAACATATCTGTTTTTAATCCCAGGCTTTTTTAAAAAACGAATGGGAAATTAGCAAAAGACAAAGGCGCCTTTGGAACAAGGCTCGCCGTGGCATTCCAGTAATGTCGAAATCTCACACCAAAGATGTTAGGTTACACCACTTAACGCCCAACAACTGACAAACCACTCAGTCGTAAAATTACTTTCTTGATATAAACGTATCACTTAATGGTGTACAGATAATTACTAATCAGAACGGTCACTTCAAAGTAATGCGGATTTCGGGTGTGCCGTCATATAAATCCCAAGCTAAAGCGCCAATATTGATGTGTTAGAAATAGAATGCCTATTTGAACACAATTTAGCCTCGGTTAGGCACCTCTTACGAAATAGAAACTCGTAAACTGGAAGGAAAAGTATATTTATCAATTCCAAGTAGAGTTGTTAGCATATATCGATTGGGAATATATTGCAAGACAACAATTCAAGCTTAAAATTGTGGATAGTAATAAACTACACAGACACTCACACGCATATGTACGTATATACATATATACATATATATATATATATATATATATATATATATATATATATATATATATATATATATATATATATGTATATGTGTGTGTGTATATATATATATATATATATATATATATATATATATATGTCATTATTAACATCTTAATCATATCAATGATTGGTGTGGTGGTAGTGTTATTGCGCAGCTGAGAAACTGGTCAAATCCCTCCGCACGCATCGGTAGGTATTCCTTCAAGCGTAACCCTCCTGATGTTCTCCAAATTAAAGAGTCACCTCGATTACGAACACACGTGGCTATTGATTCTTTCTGTCCCCACCCCACCTGGTCGTTAAATTCAGTCGAAGAAGCCGCCGTGTACAGCATCATACTGTGCCATCAGCACAGTCTCTGCAGTAGCCTAGTCTGTACATATATATATATATATATATATATATATATATATATATATATATATATATATATATATATATATATGTGTGTATATATATATATATATATATATATATATATATATGTGTATATATATATATATATATATGTATATATATATATATATATATATATACAATGTTGTGGTTTTAAAATCGTATGCGTTAAAATGTGGTCAGTTTCACGTAAGAAAAATAAAACCTAGAGCATAAAAATAAAACCTGTAGAGCACTTTAATATCTTAGTAATGTGAAAACTTTTTTTTAATTAAAGCATTTTACAACTATTACTTATGATTTCTGTGAAACTTATTGTTATGGTCGAAGTTCCTTGTACCACGGTGATGGTCCAAGGTAGAAGCAATGAAGAATAACTCGAACACAGGTATGGAATAACACAGATATATTACAAACAGAAATATAATACAAAGAAGTAGAAGTATTAGTAATGACTATCAGATTTGGTTAGATTGAACTATGTTGTCTCGACAAGTATCACTATTACAATGTTCTTACAATAATCCTCCTCTGCTCCCTCTTGAGGCGCAGTATTTATAATGTCCGGAATAGTCCATTATTATTATGGCTAAGTTCCCATGACACTTATGAATTTTATATTTCTGTGACCAACTACTGTCAAGAGAAAGCGTGTAAACTTCAACCGTAGATAAAAGAGAAAAAACTGTATCATGTTTATATAAGAAAACCT
This sequence comes from Acanthosepion esculentum, assembly GCA_964036315.1. NCBI lineage: Eukaryota > Metazoa > Mollusca > Cephalopoda > Sepiida > Sepiidae > Acanthosepion > Acanthosepion esculentum. Next base: position 122,319,857 of record OZ038489.1, on the reverse strand, counting down.
ATTTTATATATGGAAGCTAGTTGCTGAAACTGTTCTATGCATAAAAATGTTAAATTCACCATTTAGATGAATGTCTCCGTCAAATGTGTTTTAATGCGTTATAATTCATCAATATCCCCAGAAACATTCCTAAAACAAGAAGCAGACATGTACACATTCATGTCAAAAATATTTTCTCTAATACTTTTCTTTGAATGTGTTTTCTAACATCAATGAATTTGTTGATTGTAAATATTCGTGAGATTGATGATACTTTTCCAATTTAATAGATTAACATTTAGTTAACTCTTGAGCTACAACCAAGAGATCGATTTCTACATATTAAATTGAAAACATGGGTCGCTGGCGCCAATAAGATATTTCAGTATTTCACGCTTTGGTAGCATTTCATTAGATAGCGATGAATTAACAAAGTTTAAACTGTGTTTTTCAAGGAAATTTCACGGGGCCAATAGAAGAAGTCGGGACACAATTTGCTTTGAGTAATTTCACTTTAAAATCATCAATTGTCTGTTTTGTTCTAAATTTAAAATAAACAGTTTTATTCTTAATATATATATACATATATATATATATATATATATATATATATATATATATATATATATATGCGTGTGTGTGTAATTTGGCAGCAACTTTTCTTTTAAACATGTAGTATTGAATGTCAAAGACAACACAGTCTTGCATATTTTCTTTTGAATTATCTCATATTCTCTAATGAGACTTTTTATTTGAAAATGATTTCGAAATAAGTATTGTCCATACGATGACCTAGCGCTTTCGAACATCATTGTTCATCTTCAGGGTCAATATTTTTAGTCAAATCTTTTTAAACAAACATTTGCCAATTATCTTGTAGCATAATCATGTTGCTACTTTTTTACAAACTAAATAAACGTTAAAATCCTTTTAAATTCAAAAGACGCGATGATGTTATCACGTGCAGGGCGAAGATTTTTATCATGTGACAGCGTGAAAAAGATTTCCACTACACAATCCAAAAGATCGAAGAATACGTTATAAAATTTAAATATATTAAAAACATTTTAATATGTTACCAGAAATATTGTAATCTATACGATTAATAAGAGGTCTTTTACTTTTAATATGTAATGCCTCTAAGATTTTAAGGCGTCTAATGTCTGTATGTTTATCTATAATTTTAGTATTTTCTATAAGTATTTTACGTATATCAGATTGCATAAATGAAACGGTATGTGACTTAATATGTTGTTTAATGGAGCTAGAATTATTTAGATGCAGAGTTAATCTTCTGGAGAGCCGGGTGGTTGTAAATCCAATATATGTATGTGGATTAGAAGAGCATTCTTCCATGGGACATTTAAACTCATACACAACATTGGTTCTATCAACAATATATATATATATATATACACACACACACACACGCACACGCACGTTTCGATATTTAAAACACTGATATGCATGTATTTTTTACACAAGGACACATGGCACAGTGGATAAAGGCGTTCGTTAGATCCAGTGACAGGACCCAAACAGTGTCAGTTCAATACCAGGTTAAAGCAGTGGAGAACTTTTAGCGGGAAAAATTAACATCTGATACCCATTAAAACATGACAGGTGGAACTAGAACAGTCTACCCCAGTGAGCGAAATAAAGGGTTCATTTCGACATTCCAACGGCCGAAACAGTGTAAATAATGTACATAATACCTCATCTCAGAAATAGAGACAGGCACTTTGTTTTATTAACCCGGTCTATTTCAATTTAACTAGAAAGCCAATATGACAGCCGATAATCTTAAAAGTATCGACAATATATTAAAAACTTGCATTTATGTCTTCGCCAACAAATGAAAAAACACAATGTGCCTATGAAATCTCTAAAGATGAAAGAGAAACTTGAAAGAATTTACTTTAATGAAAAAACAGATTTTCAATCTTGTTTGTTACTTGAAATATCAATTTTAAAAACGAGCAACTTATAAAATATTATTCACTGTTTGAGTCGAAAGAAAACTAAGCACTTCCTATTGTATTTAGAGCAGAAAAGTAATTGAAAAATATATTATTGCAGAATAGATTATAATAACGTAAATTATAGTATTTCCTTTAAAAGGCTCTGTTCCTATATTAAAATGAATACCTTTATGCTCAGAAACGTACAGGCACTTATTGATGAAGACGGGAAAAGCAATCTTAGTTTAGGCATTCAAGATTTCCATTCGATACAATGATACTTGTGATAGATCAATCATTATGGAGACTTATATAATAGTTTGGACTCAAACTCAAACCGAAATCATTGACTTCTTTTTGTTCAAAAAATATATTAACCATTTAATAACTACTATGAAATGAGTATTTATTATTAAAATTGAACTAAAATCCGTTATTAATTCTACGTTTCTACCTATAATCTATGACTGTTAAACGGTGTTGAGGACATTGATTGGTTAAATACGATCTGCAAAATGTGAGGAATTTTGAATGTTTGCAAGAATATTTAAACTATCTCTCTATAATTGCAGTAGCTACAGATGGTGCCTTCCAGTTGTCTATCGTTACAAAATATGTGCTACTTTCATTAAAAAAAAAGGTTTACGTAAAGTGCGGTGCTTCGTTTCCTTTGTACTCAAACAGTGGATGCTGTTTTATAAGTTGCTCGATTTTTTTATATTTATTGTTGAGGGGTCTCCCCTTTTTACACAAATGGACTCACCCAAGGTATACATATACTACTGCCAGGGAATACCCGAGTAGTAGTAGTGAACGTAGAGTCGGTCGAGTAGTAATAGAGCAGAGACAGTTGGTAGAAGAGTCACACAGAGGAGGGTAGCACAAGAGTCACAGTAACAAGCACGTAAACTTAGTAAGAAGTCATACAGCGATAGGTCGATACCAAGGACTTTATATATATATATATATTTGTCTACTAACCCCGCATTCCTGGAACTATTAACCTGTATTACCAGTTTGTATTATTAAGTTAATACATTTATTTCCTATATTCATTCTTGGCGTTTGTTATTATTTGATACCGGATTTCATCCCGGAATCCACAACATTTATCTTTCGAGTCCTAAACACGATTAGAAAGGTTTCTAACTACACACAATTTATTTTGAATTACACAGATAATCGCGATAAAAAAATAAAAGAAAATGTATTGTATTCGATTCCCAAACTGCGTATATGATTAATAACTAAAATTAAATTAGATCGATTTTTAATTCACGACTGTTTGATAAGTTATGTCAAAACCTAAAGAAATATTAATCCAATTACTGTTGCATGCTGAAAGTAGCTCTCAAGATATTTTTGCTTGCACAAGCTTGTCGAATTGCACATGGCTTACCGTCTACAGATGTGGATTCTGCACTAAGTGATGATCTTAATGAAATAAAAAACACAATATTTTCTATTTGACAAATTTATCTTCTAAATTAAAAAAAATGATCAGTCCCCGTTTGCCAGGCAAAGATGCCACACTGAAGGAAATGGAAAATCCGAATCAAATTATTTCTGATGATCATTTATATTTCTACAAAAAAGTGGAATTCGAATATTTGAAGAAAATGTTATGCCTGCCTTGATTGTTATGCTATTTAATTAAAAACGGGAAAAACGAATCTCGCCTGCACGATGAACTTTTTGAACTGTTCGTGGATCTTGATAGAAAAACATAACTATACTCAACAGATTGTAAAGATTGCCAGCAAGTAGCAGAAGTCAGCTCGTTTACTTGTATTATGAATTTGCTAGATTTTTGTCAATGAAAATTCAATTCTAGCAAAGCAGAGGAACAAATTGAATACAGAAGAGCCTTTGTATCGAAGGGAGATTAAATATTAATTTAAGAAAGGTATCTTTTCAATGATTGCCAAACATATCTTTCCTACAAAAGAGTTGAGACGTTTAATAAAATACTGAAAGTTGATTCATAAAATTCGGAAATAATATCTTACGATTATTGAACTTATCCCTATTTAATTATTTTATCTTTAATTGTGATTTATAGATTTCTATTAATTAAACTTTAAAGGTTCGATAATCGCTGAAAGTGTCGACAGGGAAAAAGATTTGGGAATTCCTTATTGTGTATAATCTTACTTCAATAATATTTAACAAGGCCATAAAATACTTTGGACACAAAAATATGAAATATTCATAAGAATCTAAGTCTTTTTTAAAAATAATAATTTGCAAGTCAAAATTGCTAACCGACCTTCGACAAGTAAACGGTTGAAATTATCTGTGAAAGCGTTATTGTTAAATGACCCAAAAGGAATTTGATAATTTTCGTCGAAAGTCAGCAAATAGATTTTTGAAATAATCTTTCTCGAAATCATGACATTTTGACGAACCTTGTTTACTTATTGATTAAACGAATCATTTCTGTCTACGCTGGACAAATAATTGTTTTTGCTCACATTTGCGAAGAGAAAGAAGAAAAATAAATCTTAAGTTATATCATTTGATTTCTTGATCTGACTGTGTCTTCTACAATTGGATAGGCCGATTCTACCCTTTTTTCCTCAAATCAACTTTGGACAAATCTAGATACTTGGGACTTAATGATATAAAATCTCACACCATATTTTAGATTCTTAGTTTTAAATACTTTTTAAGGGAAATGCAACCAAAAATAGGCATTGAAAATGCGAGTAAATAGCCATTCATTTTAGCAATATTTGATTAAAAAATATTATTTCAACAGTAAACCAAAAAGTTTGCTTTTTTGACAAATAAATTTTACATTGCCTGAAAAGTAATTCAATCCAAGTATTTTTATAATCATATCATCAAAATATTCAGTGTAAAAGACTTTAGACACAAACGAAGGTCTTAGTTGACGAGATAAGGTTTTTGCAAGTATGTCCGTGTCTTGCTTCAAATCCGTAAACTGTATGAAAAGCTTCAAATGTTAATTTCACTGCTCTTTCAAAACTTTGAAAATATGAAGAAAAAGCAGGCGACTTTAATTTTGTGTTCCATATAAGAGATGCCTGAACTTCATATTTTGAATTGTTTCAGTTGTTACATGTTCACCTATTACACGCTGAAATAGATTGATTAATTCTGACCAATATTAGGAATATGGACACGGCTCTCATAAATGCTACTTGTGGCAAATCCTGATAGTCCCCGTCACATAATTTACCTAGTGGTCATATAAAAGCAGTCGGGCTTCTTGCTGTATCATCAATATATTTAAAAACAGCTCTGAATGGTAGTTTATTCTGATGTAATGAATAGCCAATTGCATGTAATTTTCAATGGATTTCTTTCTCCAGAGGAGTTACAAAGCTTGGCTTACATCCAGTAATTGTATATGTGTTTTCCAGAAAAACTGTCTATATTATCAAATTCTTCCAAAACACTGTGTCATTACTTTTATTTTAGCCTTTTCTCTGTCTATGTTTGACTTGTCATTTATAATGTTTTAGAATCAAATCCTGGGTTTAAAAGGCCCAGAGCCTGTAATTCCAAGAGAGAGACATTAGCAAGAGAGAATCCAAGATTAAAGGAAACATCTCCCATATCTTGTGTTTTTCTTCGGACTTTTTAATAACACGAAATTATTACTCTAGGAAATAATAATAAATTAATCTACACTGTTAATTTATATTTTACTTAAAAAATTGCAATTAATATCTTTTTCCTTCTTAAAAGCTTCTTCTAAAAATAAAAATAAAACCGAAGCTGATGTAACGGTGTAAAGGCAAGTAATCACCCACGAAATTTAAATCCAGTTCATTAACGATAAAAAAGATAAACCGATGTTTTCCGACTCTTAGTTTTTCTCCGAAATATATCTCTGGCTTAAAATAAGTTAAATGTTTATGATTTATGATTTGTTTTACCAAATTCATTGTGAATGAAAAATAAATTTAAAAAAATAGTTTTTGATACATCGATATTACCTTTTTTTTTAACTTCACGTCAATAATTTATTTTAAAGTAAAACTTATAAAGCATGTTATTTGTTATATCAATTATATGTTTACTATTTTATATGTTTATCTTTTCCAGTATTTGAAAGAAATATTTAACCTCAGTTTTAAACTGACTTATATTGACTTTGTCTTTATTTCTTAGAGTGGAATAAATTCGTTCAGGTTATTTATTTCGGTTAACACCGGAACAATCTCCGAGATATTAATGTGAATTATATATTTATAGAATTTCCTCAAATGAAATCGAAATTTGAACGTCAGATATTTTGTGTGTGGTCTTATAATATCACCCCAACTCTCTAGCCATGTCCACTAGTCTGGTTTAAAAATCGACCTACCTTATTCTACAATATCTAATGACAATACTTTCTTCCTGTTATGGTCCAGGTCCTTGAACCACGGTGATGGCCCAAGGTAGAACCAATGAAGAATAACTCGAACACAGGTATGGAATAACACAGATATATTATAAATAGAATATATGTACAAAAGAGTAGAAGTGTTAGTAATAACAATCAGGTTAGGTTAGAGAGAACTATGTTGTCTCGACCAATATCTCTATTCCAATGTCTTACAGTAATTCTCTCTCTCTCTCTCTCTCTCTCTCTCTCTCTCTCTCTCTCTCTCTCTCTCTCTCTCTCTCTCTCTCTCTATCTCTCTCTCTCTCTCTCTCTCTCTCTCTCTCTCTCTGACTGCTGCTGCTTCCTCTTGAGGCGCAGTATTTATGGGGTACGGGCTAGTCCATTACTATTATGGGTAGGTTCCCATAACACTTCCTGATTAAGAAATTCCGTTATATTCGCATAATTCGTCTATTCATCTATCACATTCAGTTTCTTTCTATTTCATTTTGTTCATATTTTTCTTTATTTATACTAATCCATGTAGCGTGCTTTCTCACCAAATCCGTGTATATGCATGTATGTATCTATCTATCAATTTAACATTCATAGCTGTTTTCTTATCCATGTATGATTATTGCACTCTTTGTATCAATACTTTTTGTGGTTCTAGAGGTGTCATTTGTTGGTGTCAGAGGCCATATAAAAAGTAGATTTTCAAGAATACCATGCCCTACACGGAAGGATGCTGACTCTGGATATATGTATATTGCGTTTTAGGAGCAGACGTGTTTCTTACCAGAAAATGAATTGAATATTTTTTCACAAATATGAATATCATAACCCAATTTAGTTAAATTATGTAATCTTTGAATAATTCTTCTGAAGAGAGACGGCCATGACGCTTCACGGATCTTTTTAATTATCAGCGTATATATACACCTTCTCCAAAAAGATAGTGGAGCTGTTTGCCGTTGTCTTCTCCACGGTTTGGAATTTAGAATGGTTGCAACTACAGGCAAAATATGCCAGTGAACCCTACTATGTATTATACTATTTGAATGGAGAATAGTTGGATTCAACCCTTTCTTGTAGCTTAACAGAAAGGGAAGCATTTTCATCTATCCATGATAATTACATATGCACCGATAGCACAAATTACTGAAGAAAAATTGAGAAGCTTTACTGTACGCTACATAACGCCAAGACTCAATACAAACCACAAGAAAATGTCATGAGAGACCTGAATGTTAAAGTAAGCAGGGAGAGAGACTGTGAAATCGTTGGCTCATTTGGACTAGGATCTTGTAATTAGCACTGAGAAAAATGTTGTCCAGCGTTGCACAGCGAATGGCCAGGTAGTAACTAATAAACGTTATTGTCAGGCCATATGAATGACGATTGCGTTTAGCATGCAAAATAATGTCATCTCTTGTTGTTAACATCAGTGTCCACTTATATATATATATATATATATATATATATATATATATATATATATATATATATGCATATGTGTGTGTGTGTTTATATTATATTTATATAAGCCATATAGCTTATGAGATTCAGCTTATAATATCTTATTGATTATATTTTGTTTTATTAGTGCAAGGGTTTATTCAGTAAACAAATTCTGTGTAATACAAAATGTTGTTAGGAAAAAGATCCTGAAGATATCTGACATAATAACCTATATTTGATTATCCCAATATCCCAGTGACCAGAATAAATGATTTTATTATTTTAGATGATAATTTGTTTTCCTTGACATACGATAAGCATTAAAAGTCTTTTCTATTATTTTAGATTTAGTTAATTTTTTTATTTTCCCCAAATATTTTTGTTTCGCCATAGTTATCGAGCTTCAAGTTTCAAAATAAAATCTCATTTACATCTATTTTATGGAGAGTCCAGAATTTGTCTATTGTATTAAGGTACGGAGAATCTGGATACCAGGATATGTAGGTTAGGCACTGTATAACGGCTCGGAATGAGAAAACAGAGGGCCGAGCTCGTGTTCCACTCAGGTTCGTTCACATTCACTTACTTGTAAATGCCCATCGAAAAGGCATGAGTCTATCTCTTTCCCGACATATGAATTAAACATCATTGTTTTGTTTTTATTTTTTCAGAATATTGTTAATGTAATATTAACTCGAAAAAAAAGGAATTATTCTTTTTGCTGTTTTTTTATAATAAAATTCACCCCAAACAAGTGAGCAAAGTCAGCAAGGTACAATGGATTACTGAAACAAATGTAAAATGTAGAAAAGAAAATGCAAGAACAATAGAAGAGTAATCGAGAAGACAGTATATAACGATTGGCATTGCATTTAAACATTTGAAGACCAAAGTTGGCCGGAAATCATGGAGCAGGAAGAGAATTCCACAAGCGAGAAAGGCGAGGAAAGTAACTGTTATTTCGTTATTTTAAATCTAGATGTTTAAGAAAAGTCGCTTTCATTAACCTTTGTTTTCTTTTGTAACGTTTTCCCATGACTGATTAACATGATACGATGTCTTCCCGATATTGAGATTATTTCTTATGACCCATAAACATTTTACATAAACAAATGAATGATATCAATAAAATGATGAGAAAGTTGCGTATTAAAATATCACACGAGTAAAAAGTTTAGGTAAAAAAAACAATTATAAACAGTAATTAAGATTTCATTTAAGATATAAATAAAATTATATATTTAAAATTTTACCAAAAGACAGTTAGGTAATACGATTTTAAATGTGAAAAAAATATGATAGAGTTTTATACATATATGATGACTGCCTTCTCGTTATGGAGTATGGCCATCACACGTCATCACGCAAAAATTCATCGGTGCCACGCAGGAACATGAAGTTTAATCTGGGCCAATGATCCGCGTTGTTTTACACAGACTTGACAGCCATGTCTAGTCACATCAGGTAAGTTTTCTTGCATTTGATTGACATGAATCTTCAAACCAATACTTGACTTGACTTCATATATGCATGGATATATATATATATATATATATATATATATATATATATATAAAAATATATATATATATATATATATATATATATATATATATATCAAGTATGTGGTGCAGTTCAATTTACATGACAGAAATCATTCATACAAAAAACAGATATTGAAGTTAATGATATAAATGACTCATGTAATGTAAATTGAACTGCACCACATACTTGATATTAAAATAACTGATCCGAAGTGCAACTTTCGGATAATAACGGTGACATTCCTCTATTTATTGAACAATTTAGTTCATGCCACATCGACTGAAAAACCTATCAGTACAAAAGAATTCTCCTATTACCATATTAGTACAAAAACGCCCAATCTTAAAATTTAAAAATTCAACCTCAGCGTTGCGTCCGCACGCTCCAAACTTTCTTACAATTAACAATAACACATTTCTAAAAGACATATTTAGGATTACATCTATTTTTCCGTGGTCCTGTTATTACCTGGATGTAAAAAACAAATCTGTGAACAGATGAAAGCACGTAAACAATTTTAAAAAGACGTTATACAACTGGAATTTATGAACAGGGATCATAACATTCATTTACAGGTTCGGGGTTAATGTCAATTATTAAATTTGTTTGCGAAGATGTATTCTCGCCATTTATATCATTAACTTCAATATCTGCTTTTTGTATGAATGATTCATGTAATATATATATATATATATATACATATATATATATATATATAAACATATATATATATATATATATATATACATATATATATATAAATATATATATATATATATATATATATATATATATATTCATATATATGGGTATATGGTTATATATACGTATATTTATACATGAGTACATATATATATATATTATATTATATTATATGTATGCATGCATATGTGAAGTCAAGTATATATATGGATATATGGGTATGTATATGTATATTTATACATGAGTATATATATATATATATATATATATATATATATATATATATATATATATATATATATATCAATTTACAGCCTGTTTATTCATAGTAATTTTTTCGAAATGGTCGATTAGTTATATTGGATGTGAAATGTTATTTACGACTTCGTCAGATAAATATTGTTCTAATATATAAAATCATGTTCTCTCTCTCTCTCTCATATATATATATATATATATATATATATATATATATATATATATACATATATATATATAATTTGACCTGCATAAATATTGGCTATAATCTTTTAAACTTATTTATAATTTTATTACTTCTACTGGCCTAAAACTTGATCTGCATGCACTAATTAAATAAATAAATAGGATATACTAAACAGAAATAAATAGTGATTGCCTCTCTATATATATACATATATATATCTGTATATATATATATATATATGTATATATATATATATACGTGTGTGTGTGTGTGTTTGTGTGTGCATATGTGTGTGTGTATGTGTGCGTGTGTCTGTCTTGGCAAGAGAAACTAAGAAGATATGAATGTTTTGAGTGTCGGAAACTAGTTTGTGTTTATAAAGCACTAATGCCGGTTTCTCCTGCAATGTGGGGACGCAGCTTTGAATCTTTTCGGTGAGCCTATTGTATTGTTTAATAAGATTTCTCCAATATTCGGACCGATAGAGGAGAATTGTAGCATATTCAGTTTAATTCATAAACACCTACCCAATTATGTTTATCCATTAATAAATAATGAAACATACACGCACACACATATCTCATTCTGTCGTTTTCTTTGTCTCTGCCTGTCTGTCTGTCTCTCACTCTATCTCTCTCTCACTCTCACTCTCTCTCTCTCTCTCTCTCTCTCTATATATATATATATATATATATATATATATATATGTATGTATGTATGTATATATACAAAAAATGAGAGCTGAAAATTTAACTGAAACATAACGTAATGTTTTACTGTGTGTGTGTATATATAATATATATGCATGCACGTATATAGTTATATATATGTGTGTGTGTCTGTCTGTGTATATCTATCTATCTATCCATCTACACACACACATATATTTTATATATATATATATATATATATATATATATATATATATAGATAGATAGATAGATAGATAGATAGATAGATAGATAGATAGATAGATGGCGAAACTTTAGAATTTATATAATAAATATGACCCCAAATTAGAATTCCTTTCGGATTTAATGCTTACTCAACCGATCAATTTTCAGCTCGTATCGTTTGTATGTGTGTGTGTGTATGTATATATATATATATATATATATATATATATATATATATATATATATATATATATATATATATATACATATATATATATATATATATATATATATATATATATATATATATATATGCATGTGTGTGTAAAGTATATATATATATATATATATATATATATATATATATATACACACACAATTATATGTAGATAGATAGATAGATGTGTGTGTGTGTGTGTGTTTATGTTTCTGTGTGTGTAGAATGCGAAGAATGTGGTAAATAGTGAGTGATCCCGGATCTAGCAGTGGTTTCCGGTATTCTGTCAGTCATGTGGTGGAATTGTCATTTCAAGAATTTCGACGCACTTAACGGAAATTGAAGCATGTGAAGAAGGCTGAACTTCAAAAGAACTTGATGTCTGGAATGACTACTGCGAAAAGGGATGCTTTCAATTTGCTGAAAGTGCATCTTTGAGCCCTGTCGACAGAACAGAGAGAAACTTTAAGCCTTGTCTTGTCTGCGCTATTCCCTCGTCGCATACAGCAATTCTTCAAGCATCTGCACAAAAGCTCGCAACTATTCGGCATCGGCTCTTTCAGTCTGGAACCCTTTCACTGACGTTTGTAGTGGTTTTTAAGCAAAGAAAACTGGAGTGGAATGTAGTATTTATGTAAAGTGTACTTCAGCTTTTATACTTTCAATGTAGGTCGATATTCAGAGATTCTGACGCATGTCTCTTCATCAATATATTATTCGGCTCCTTGTCTCCTACTTTGTCTTCAGTAGAAATCTAGAGATAAATTCTTTTTCCTTGTCCCATATATTATTCCACATTTCTTCTTTGGTGAGCTTCTGAATGTATGTATTTCTATTATTTGATATATTTTTCAAATAATTTTGTCATAATTGCGACGTTTTGCCGATGCAGTCTTCCATGATTTTATATTATCTAAATTCCTGAAACAAAACATATTCATAATTCCTTACATTTTTCCGACAATTTTATTAATATTTATTATAAATACAATGTCTCAGCCGACAAATCCTCCGGACTTCCTGAATTTTATCTAATTCTACAATAACAGGCCATACTTGAGATTGAATCATAATTATTATTATTCATATATTTGTCATCTCTTTCATTTATATTTTGTACATTTTTCAGCCTAAATGTAATATCTGAAGTTATTCAACGAAGTTATTTTACTTGCCATTATTATATTTGCCCGTTCTTTCAGATTATTTTATCAATGTAGATTCAGATATATTCATGATGCGATGGGTAAAATTGTCGCCATTTTATATTTTTAATTTCGCGCATGTGCGTTGTTTGTTAACGATTTTCCCGCTGCAGATTATAGTTGGGTTCAGTTGGGCACCGTCTGTGAGAAAATGAGCACCTTGACACTTTTAGCAATTTGTGTTGGTCTAGGAAGGTGATTATTCTTCGCCAAAGTTTGCAATTATGGGAGTAGTTTTTGCATGCTGGTGTAGATTTCCTTATTCTCCATTATATTATTGCTGTATTTATGTTAGCGTTTTAATTTCGCACATATGTTTAGAAAGACTTGTGCTGTTTGCGGATTTAAATAGTTGTTTCGTGTGCGTAGTTTCTCTTTCCAGACTTCTTTACCTACCTCTGTGTATATAACAAAGAGAAAATATGCACCCAATTTCCAATATTTGACCAAAATATGACCGGGAAGGGCTTCTTGAGAAGCACTCGTATAGAAATTATAGATAGAAATTAATATGCAGTTCAGCTACATGATAAGCATCAATATAATGTCGTTTAAACGCAACGAGCATCACGATATTGCAACACTTATTTCTCGTATATGTAGATAATGACACAGTTTAGCGAATGTTTCTCCAAGACTGAATAGAGGTAAATTAATTTCTAGAAGATTCATTGTGCCATCCTTCAAATTTCTGTCAAATATGAAAATAGCAATCGAAAGCCTGCGTTTTATTTCGCCTCGAATTTGGTTGGGAATGTATAAATACCTCAACCACCGAGGCTATCCTTGCAATATTATCATGAGGGACATTATCCGCATATTTTTAGCGCTGCTTTTCCGAAGAGAAAAATTAATAAGTCTACATTTTCCACAGAGAAATAAAGCGAACCAAGCACGGACTAGGTTACATTTATGTAAACCAGAAATTGAAAATGCTTGTGTCCCAAGGTGCTAAAGGTGACAAACACGTGCACAGATACAGCTATATATGTATGTGTTCATGAGTGATTGCTTACGTGGGTAGGCAGGTGTGCGTGAAGGGTAGTGCCTCATAACATGCTTACGGCCAAGATATAGGGAAAGGATTCGTTTCCAGTTGAACAGAATTAGGTGCCGTCGAATCTGATCAGGATTTAGATACGAAACGGCTTCGAAATGCTGCCAACAACTTGAGACCGTGTCAAGCGAAACAAAGATTGCTGTATAAATACACTTCACCAAGGATACACATTTGATGCACTGGTAAGATATAAAACTGAAATGAGTTGAGTGTCTTTAATAGCCGATGTGTCTGAGGAAAATCGTCCTGATTTTAGTATGTGAAATCGGAATCAGTGATAAATATAGAATCCGATTTGATTTCTTTAAATTTCAGCGCCATTCTTAATTCAGCCGCCGTCGAATGTCCCGTGTAGAGGAAGTAGAGCGTACTTTAAATGTTGGTTGCAACCTGCCAGGACCGGCCTATGAAGGAGATCGATTGCAGGCATGAAACCGGTCTTGTTTTAAAGTAAAAATGTTAAAACATACAGGAAATAAACGGATAACATTTATTTTAAATTCTTTTCCCTAAAACGATACTAGATCTCTCGCATGCATGATACGAAGTTACGCGCGCGAGCACACACACACACACACACACACACACACACACAGAGAGAGAGAGAGATGACAGCATATATATAAAAATATATTTAAATATATATATTGTTGTGGTGGGATCCACCTAATCTGCATAGGTGACTACCAACTATATAAATAATGGTTGATACCGGAAGACGAGGAGAGGAATCACGAGATCCAACTAGAGACTCTGATCGACTGCGACTAGTCAACACATTCTCCAGGAACGTCTTCCCAGAAATATACAGAAATCCTATATGTACTTATTGTGTACACTTTCTTGTTATAATACATTCTTGTTCTAAGTACATTTTGTGTTGCATTATTATTCCATGCAATAGGCGAGATTCAACATTGAGTCAAGACTCAACATATATAAAATACATATATATGCATATATATATGTATTGTATCCATTACTAATGGATAAGGGCTTGGATTGAGGAATCGGAGAGCCGAGTTCGAATTCCAATCGAATCCATTACACTCACTTACGTGCTAATACCCTTGGGAAAGGTGTGAATCCTCTTCTTCTCCCTCCAACTATGGGTAAATAGCAGGACAGACTGGGTTCTATAGACTTGGATGGCAACAGTTCTAGGAGAAGGACAACTCTAAATTCAAAACCTGCGGAGGGTCGTTTGGGGACCTTGTGGCATCCATTGCACCAGGTCCCTGTATTCGTCCCTCCAAAAAGTGCAGATGGCCCTGGACAAAGCCTTCACCACTATAATCAAATCTCATGTGTCGGTGTCGGGCTCTCAGTTTCTAGGAACTGATCTGCCTGACCCTCATACGTCGAATTCGACGGGAGAGTCTATCATATATATATATATATATATATATATATATATATATATATATATATATATATATATATATATATATATATTTATATATATATATTGTATGTGCAGTACTTAGTGGAAAGCGTGCAATTACAGTGATAGAACTAATGTATTCAGTTGTATGGATATGAGTTTGTGATCCGGCGTTTCACGCTTTTGCGATCAGCAGGCAAACAGAGTATATAAAATATATTTAAAAATAAAACGCCTGCATATGTATAAAAATATATTTAAATATATGCATACAAATATATTTAAATATATGCATAAAATATATTTAAATATATGAATAAAATATTTTTAAACATATGTAGAAAAATATATGTAAATATATGTATAAAAAGTATGTATAAAATGTATTTAAATATATGTATAAAAATATATAAATATATGTATAAAAACATATTTAAATATATATATAAAAAATAGTTAACTATATAACTCCCGCATATGTATAAAATATTTTTAAATATATGTATAGAAATATATTTAGATATATGTGTGGGATATGTCACTACCCCCACCTTCATTTTTGACGCACGCGCGACTTTTCACCCCTTCCTCTCACGTTCGGTCAGTCATAGTAGTAAACCGTTGTCTTAGCCGAAGATGAGGAAGAATTCATATTTTTCGCGCGCTTTTGCGTTGACGTCACGGCAAATTTGGTTTTTCAAAATTAGTCGCCCCGTGGTCGTCTGACCATCGGCACGGGTCGGCTCACCTTATCCTCTCGCCGGTGAACCCATAGATACTGACAGAGAATTTTATTCGGCAAAACCTTGCCTAGACCACATCGTCTCGGTATCTTAATACATACGACACGGTCGTCACCTTCATGACAGAAGCTAACATCTACCGAGATCCCAATTCCAGGAACTTTCAAAAAAACTTCCAACCTGATGAACGAGCATTTTTCACATTCTTCGAACTCATACTCTCTGAACCTGTTACTTTAAAAAGAATTACATACACTCACAATCATAAACTCTCGCAGTGAGTATTTTTTCCTTGCCGTATGTTCACTATGCATTACAACTGACTTTCTGAACCTTTCTTCTCGAAGAACTCCTTCCCGCCATATAGCCATCTTGAATTTGAATTTTGGCGCGGATTCTTATCTTGTCAACTACCATATTTCCAGTATCTTACTGATGGTCTTCACTCGAGACAATTAAAATTCATTCACTACAATATTTCCAGTACCTTACTGAAGACAATCTTCTTGGCCTCTTCTTCAACTACATTTTCCAGTAAAATTACTGAAGGTCTTCACTGAAGACACTACTTGTTAAACTCTTAATAAAAATGTATGTTTGTTCTTAACCTTTTGTTGTTTTGCCTGTCTACTTCTTTTCACTTTGTACGTTTGTACGGTGGGAAGAGCACGTCTTTTTATTTTTATTTTTTTTACTTTGTCTGGGGATCCGGTGGTAGAGTGTAGTGTCTGGCACAAGGTCATTTCCTAATCCAGCGCTGCAACCCTATCGTGGTCCGCAACATATGTATAAAAATATATTTAAATATATGTATAAAAAATTATTTAAATATATGCATAAAAAAATCATCCATGAAGATCTGTCTGTTTAATATTTATACTGTACTTCTCTACTTTTTTTAAATTTTAGTTTACCCAAGACCAATATTGGATTAACATTCGGAAGTTCATACTTTTCTTCTATTTTTATTTTAGCCCATTCACCCGCTTTTATCATTATCAAAAACTAACTGTTATCAAAGTGGAATTTTTATTTATGTCGTCAAATATATCTTACGTCATTATATGCAAAATGTTTTCACTTAATTATAATGGCAAAAGAATGTACAAATATGATTTAAATATGCTTGATGTTCGTGCAGAAAAACCATAAATAATCGAAAAGAAAAGATAGCATATTTTTGGTAACGAAAGAAGAGAATGGGCAAAAAAAGAACAACTGAGGAGGTGAATGTAATGATGAAATATAGCGTTTAAAGTTAAGATTATATGCTGCGTTGATTGGCTCTTCCACTGAGCTGGCTTCATTTACGCTTTTAGCGGGAAAGACCCAATGTACGGTCAATACTGAAGATGTTTATTATAATGAGAATATGGCCTCGATTTTAGAAAATGACTGTAGCCCTAGCGTACGTATAACCTCCATGTTTCATTCTAAAATCCCGTGAGAAATAAAAATAAGAAAAATGTAATTGTTTTGAAAAAACAGTTCGAGATGAAATAAAACGATCAATAAGCATCATGAGATGAGGAATTTATCAATCTCTCTTCCTCTCTTTCTCTCTATCTCTCTATCTCTATATATATATATATATATATGTGTGTGTGTGTGCGTGTGTGTATTTGTGTGTGTTAATTTCGATGCATTCGCTAAGTAGGAATGAATGTTAAAAAATATGGTTGTGTAAAAATAAATTCTTTATCATCATTAGGTTGCGTATATAATGTAATATTTACGTATAATTTGAGTGATTATTTGTGGTGCCCCAGATTTGTTTCTCACTGAAGCTATTCAATGATTTCGACTGCATTATTGACAAACTCTCAATTGCTTGGTTTTCTGGATAAAATAAAACATGAATTCTTTCAAGCCATAGCAACATCTACTTTGTTCTATGATGCCATGGCATGAACATTATCAAAACAACTGAAAAGAATCTAGACAACACGTGTACAATGAAGCTTCCTACTGCATTGAATCCATGCAAAAGAAAACAAGTTTATGACCATCTATCTCCAATACCAAGAGACCTCTGGGATTGAAGAAAAAGATTTGCGAAGCATTCCTAGAAAAGTATGAATGAAAACTCTCATTGACGCAATGAACATCTAAATGTGAGCAAACATGAAGTTCTTGCATTATTTACATTATTTGGAATGCTATCCTCATTTTCATATTCACAACGTTTCTGCCGTTGTACGCACCAGCATTCTTCTGGTAAATGGAATTCTGAACTGAACCCTCGAAGACAGATGGTCCAGTGTATAAAGGGGTTGGTTAGATCCAGTGAATAGACCCAAAGAGTTGTGAGTTCAATATCATGTCACAGCTGTGGTGAACCAAAAACTTGGAGAGTTGAGTTAAAGGGTAATAAATGAAACAAAAGAAGAGGCATGGCACGTGGAACCAGTACAATCTGAATTCAACAAATATGGGAAGACATCGTGAGTACTAATGCAATCGGAGGCATGCACTGATAATATGTATATAAATTAGTGGGATGAAATGTTTTTTACCTAAGCCATTTTGAGAACCCTGAAGTGAAGTCAACACCCAGAGGCGATTATCTATTTCAGGCCTGACGATTGCGTATAAACTTGATTGTCACCGCTGGTTCTTGACGTTAATTTACAGGTTTATATTTACATACGATCTATCCCTGATATCAGATATTGAACACTTCAACCCATAAATATAGCATACCGTAAAACTATATTTGATCATATATATATATATATATATATATATATATATATATATATATATATATATATATATATATATGGTTGGAATGATGTGAGTTTGTGACACTGGCTTTCACGCTTTTCCGATCGTCAGATGATCGCAAAATCGTCAGACGATCGCAAAAGCGTGAAACCCAGGGTCACAAACCCACATTAATCAAACCAAATATGCTAGCTCTATCTCTGATATTGAGCGCTTTCTAATAAGTACCACGCATATAATATATAAATAATAATATATATATATATATATAATATATTACATATATATATGCATATATATATATATATATATATTTATATTTAAATATATATACACACACTTTTCATATGTGTATATATATATATATATATATATATATATATATATATAGTTTAATTATAAAAGAAATAACTGTCATCATTGTCATCAAATATTTACAAAACATTATAATATGCTGTTTGTTTATGTGTGCGTGTGTGTGTTAGAGAGGGAGGGAGAGAGAGTGAGAGGGTGTGTTTTGGGGATTTTATATTTCATTTTATACGAATCCCAAGAAAATATGCTGAGTCGTGTGCTGTGGATTTAACAAACCACAACTAGAGGTAAACAACTTTGTAACAATATCTAGTTTCACCACGGATGATATCATACCTTTTCTTTAGAAGCAAAGAAAAGGTGTTGAAATCCTCTGAAATAATAATCCTCTTGTAAGGCAAAGAATCCTAGACAATCTACTCATGAAGATGAAGAGGTAATTTGATGTAACAGATATTGGCTCCTACAGAAGTTCCCTGTGAATATCATGGAAGGAACATGGAAGGCGCACGTAAGCAATGAGGATATTTGAGGAAAATCAAAACAAAAGAATATCATACATAAAATCAGAAAGATCAAACTTCCGATACACGTATTGAGAAAATCAGGCTTGGAAAATTAGATACTCACATGACGTATTTAGAGAAAGATGGACAGAGGAAAACAGTTACCTAATTCACGATTAAATGGATGGTATAACAGAGATGGAAATAGATATTAAGGAGACAGGCGTTACACAGAGCTAGAAATTGGCGAAAAGCCATGATCGTCTGCATCCTAAAAAGACAGAGCACATAAAAGAAGATTGTCTCTATTTTGATTCAGATGTGAAATTAAGCCAATCTAGCCGAATATGGGCATTCCGGTTCTCTTAACAAATCTGGAAGTCGTGGTGGAGGTGTTCAGGGAACTCCTAGCACATCCTGCTTCCATTTTATGCTATCAGATTCTTTAAATGGTCTACATAAAGCTTCATTATTTTAACCAAATCGATGCTAATTCACTTTTGCGTTCCAGTTGATTGACGATGTATTGATAGTGACGAGGAAAAGGGAAGGATATCACTGAAAGTCCAGTGTTTGACTTCTGCATACTAGAAATCATCGGATGCCGACCATTTATGCACCAACCCAGAAACAATTCTGCTGTCGATGTTCTCTGATGATGAAAAAGTATTTCTCAATATAAACGGAACCTTGCATTCACTACTCCGATAACTGGGGAAGAAATGAAGATATAGAATCTGATTGCTCATATTTTAAGCCCGGCTGTAGCTTTCTGATATTCAATCCTTGCAGTCTAATCAGAATCAACACATTGATTCCAGTTTAGAAAATAAAACTCGGTGAAATTACATAATACGAAAAAGAAGTCGACATATCAACACGCTAGAACCTATTAGTTGGAAGACTAGTCATGCATTTTCTGGAGAAGTAATCGTAAATAAAGACCATGTTTATCAGGTGTAGTATTTGCAATGAAACATTTTCTTAAATCTCCTCCAAAATGTTCTCAGTGATTGTATCTTGTTAATGACTCTCGCTCCTGTCAAACCTGAGAGTTGTTATATGTTTTTTCTGTTATATGTCCCACACGATCGTTCCTTAGCATCTGCTGTCATACTAAGCTTCATTACGTAGAAAAGCATCATTTTCCTTTCCTGAAAAGAAAACCTTCCTTAATCTCCAATATCCCCAAACAAAATCAGCATCTTGTCACTCAAATCCCACGAAAGGAAGAAAGATCTGTCTATGAAAATTTAATCGGCTCTCTGTTCAACCGGGATGCCAGATGACTACGAAACTTCTCCGAAATCTTTCAGAGATTCTACTTACTCTGTCCCTTTTAAGGTTTACGGATTCCCTAGACGGAAACATCAGGACTGGTTCAATGGTAAACCCAGTTTCTTATGTAAAAATGCATAATCTACATGAATTATGGATTAATGAGAAAAACACAGATAAAAAAAAATGCCTCCAAGTGAAAACATATATTGATACTGCACTTCGGAGAACGAAAGAATCTTTGTTATCAGCCAATGCAGCTGACTGTTGTAAAACAATGTATGATCCCAAGGAAGGTGCAGCATCTGACATTCTGTATTCTGATTTTCAGACACTGTTTTCTTTTTAATCTAATATCCTTTCAAAACAAAGTTCATGATAACTTTAAAATATTCCTTTTCTTTATTAACTATGAACTATCATGTCTTCAGGTGGAAGATAATGAAATTGTCGCGCGGTGCCTGTTCCACGGTTTGGAATTCAAGGTTTTCTTTCTTTAAGGCGGGTTGCCACCCAAAGTTAGAGATAACAATGTTCTGTGGTGGAGAGAAGGCATGAATTCCTTTCTTCCCTGAGTGTCTTTTGTGTAAAAGTGAATGCATTAGACTGGGCTGAAATTTCAACTCAGTCTACAGATTGCATTTTCCGTGCTAAATAATTGTTACGTTACTTGCATATCTCATTTTAGTGGCACGAAAAACATATTATACTGGAAATAATTTTATGAAAAACTCGAAAAAAATGTCAACTCTAGTGCCTCTTTTAATAAAAGACTGGAAATAACTCAGTCGTTCTATGAAACTTATTCCAGCGATGTTCAAAATGTCATCAACATCCATTTTTCAAACAAAGCCTCTCGAAATGACAGCATTCCTCCTGAAATCTTAGCGAGTTAAAAAAAAGCATGTTTCCTCTGGGCATCGTACAGTATTACAACGAAGCCTATTTAAAATGTCCTTTCAAAAACGCGAACGCTAAACTTCGCTCTAATAACTAATGGTTCATCTTTTACTTCGCATTTCTAAATATTAAACACATTAAGTTTTAACGCATTAAACCGAAACTCGCTGCTGAAGAAAATCTGACAATATTCTGACTTGTGCTCTCGTGCCACAAAGGAATGAAAAAGTCAGACACTTGCATTGAGGAATTTACATTAGCGGAACAATTTTTTGTCATGACTCCTGTTTGTTTTTCTTTCTTTTCGAGCATACTACGTTGTGTGCATATAGCGGTCTGAAAATAATGGTCAAACTTGAATTCGGTTCTAGTAGCGATCTTTACAATCACAAGCATTTAAAACCAAAACTTTGATCAGAAATATCAGAAGTCGTTATTGCTTTTGCTGATAATCCTTCACACATAGCAATATAAATAGTTGTCAGTTTAATATTAGACTAAAAAATAAAACTTGTGCTGGAACGAAAACATTTTTCTAAATATATCAGAAGTTGAAAACAGATACAATCAACACACAGATTACTTAACTACTGGAATTTCGGGTATCAAAATCTATGGGAGACACCATTTAACCTGCATTAATTAATTTAAATAAGTTTTGTTAAATTCAATCAAGATCGGTTTATTTAACTTTTTATGCCAGAATGTAGCTAACGGCTTGCCTTGTCTATTTCATGCTTGAAGCCAATCCCCAGGTCTGGAGAGAGAGGTGGAACATGAAACAGAGACTGTCACTGCATAGATTTGACCTCTACTTTTATATTTACATACGACCTATCCCTAACATTGAACATATCTACCCATACATATACTATATATTAAAACAATATTTTTATCATGTATGTATATTAAGAAAAACCAATGATGCTGGTGTGACCAACAGACAACTTACTGACGACCTAACACATTGAATAAGAAAAAATCCCGAAAAAGGGAAAGAAAAAAGAAAGACCAAACGGCAAATACATAACTACACACTACACAGTAAAGTGCACAACGCCCCAATTAACTACACAGAGCAAAAAACGTTTCACAACGTCAACACTTACCAAAGAGCAGCTCGAGTTGTTTGTCAAGTTTCACGCTCACGCGATCTTCAAATAAGCAGGGCCTAGTATTATATACCCGTTACCGTAAAGAAAGCGACACTATTGCACCACGGGGAGTTCCCTCTTATGAAATCAAAGCGACTAAACGTTCAAAGGTTTTTACATTCGATAAAGCGATTCACTGTGATATTATTTTATTTATTTATTTATTTTTTCAAATCATGAAATTGGCCCAAAATTTGCTTCGTATTTAACCATTTCTATTAGATAAGAAGATTGCAGGATCACGGAATGTGAAAGGAGGAAATATTTACGTTAAAGTTTCTTTTTTTCAAAATTCAGATGTTTCAGCAGACTTTCTTTCAGTTTTTATAACACTCATTGAATCATTTATTAAAATAGAAAATTGCTTTATTCATTGGGGCACAAAGTCTTCTTCTATAATATTAATAATCCCCTGTAATTTTAAGATTTTTTTAACGAATTTTGCTTATATGAAAAAACCGGATTACTTCCGTTTAACATGCGCAACTCCTCATTGTGATTGTTAAAATATCCCTATACTAACCGAAGCCATTTAGATTAATTACCCGGTGGCAAAAAAAAACATTTATAATTTATGTTCATTTTAATGATTATACTTTATAAATGGTAGACGTATATTTAGTTGTTAAGGCGAAAGACCTGTGATAATCAATATCAATATTGAATAGAAATGAATTATATTATCAAAAGACAATTATGGTCTTAAGCATCAATGAGTAAATTATATCGTAATTGACTGTCAACTTGACTCCTGAGGCGACTGATAAATAAACGAGTTAGTTTTCCATCAACCTTCACTCGCAACGACAGTGTGTTTCTCATCAATTAACTTTCATAAATCTCTGTAGAAAACTTAATATAAATATATATAACCAACATATCTAAAAAAAAAAGCAAGGAGAAAACATCTTTATGCATTAAAATAAAAACGTAAAAACAATATGAACAATGTTTAATACTCTTAGAAAGAAAAGCATTACTGAAGTAAGATAAATTATTGAACATCACTGATTAATTTACTTTCGCCTCGTCACGCATACATACATACATACACACACACACACATACATACACACACACACACACACACACATATATATATATATAAAGGGTGTCCATAAAGTCCGTGAAGATTTTTAAAATTATAACTTTATTTGTATTTGCGGTAGAAATAATTTGTAAAAAGGATTAGAAAGAAGCAAATCTATATTTTTAAGGTTTTATTGAAATTTTATTTAAGTTTCCACATGTCCTCCATCATTAGCAATACAAAGGGTAATACGATTTTGCCGTTCACGGAAAACATTTGCCAACTTATTTACAATAATGCCTGAAATCACATTAGTTATTTTAGCTATACTTAAAACTGGGCACATTAAACTTTATAACATTTATATGATATATCAGAGACGCTGGTTGGTTTTGGTGAAAGAGAGATGTAGAAACGTTCTCATTCATTTAACCTCAGCTCAAGTAAAATTATCAACATTTCATTTATAACCCCTTACTTCTTTAAATGCATTTATATTCATATCTATGATTATTACTGAAAAACTTTGTTAATGTTGTTAGGCGCAAATATTTATCAATGAAATAGAGGAATTTCCAGGAATATTTTAGACGTGAAACTAACAAGATTATTTAAACATTAAATTTATAATTAAGATTCATCAGAAAATTCAAATTACAAAACCGTTCATATATATATATATATATATATATATATATATATATATATATATATATATATTTAAATAAATATAAATATGTGTAAATATTTGAAAATATATATGTGTAAGTATTGATAAATGAATATACATAGATACCTGTGTTTATCGATACATGTGTATGTACCTATGTGTGTAATTGCACATGTAAATGAACGTATGTATATGTGAGATTTACATAAGTGTATGTGTGGTATATATATATATATATATATATATATATATATATATATATATATGATAAGTAAAAAAGTTTACACATCTAAAATAGTTACAAATTAAGTTCATGAATTAGATTCAAACTGATAGAGATGTTACTTTCACAATCATTTACAATATTAAAAGATTACTATCAGTAAACTGTTATAATTTAAATAATTTTTTTAATGTATTTTCTATTAATGTGTTTTTAAATATACTATTTAACTCATTTTTCGTGGATTTTTTAAACATTTAAATTACTATCAAACATTAAAATCTGTTTTTTACACATATTGCTAAAAATATACCACCCCTTCTCTTCCTTAGTAAAACCTAATTACAGTTTCTTTCTCTTTACTTTCCCCTTCTTTCTTTCTTTTTCTTTTTATTTTCTCTCTCTTCTCCCCCTTCATTTTCAATATATCAGTTCCGTTAAGTTAACCTATTAAATAGATTAAATCATAAATAGATTAAATAGATCCCTCCTCCCCTCATACTAAGTATGATAGATAGAAATATTAAAATAAACCCTCTCTAAACTCGATCAGGTGTCTCACACCACCCCCCATTGCCCTCTCTGTTAAATTACATAAACTTAATACTACCGGTCAAAAGTATAAATGTTCATTTGATTTTTCTTTTCACCTTCTGGAAGTGAAGTCTGATGATCCAGCGTCCTTTAAAAGGGCTATGGTAAAATAAATTATTATATGGAGCCTTGAAGTGGTCTGTTTTTCTTTAAGAGATAGATAGATATGAATAAATATACTCTTAGGGTGTGCTATATTTATGGGATAAAGTGCTCAATATAAAGTATAGAGCGTGTGTAAATATAAAAGTGAACATTGAAGTCAACACTTAGAGGCGACAGTCTGTTTCAGACTAGACGCAATCGTCAGGCCACGACTGACGTCTAGCATGAAATAGCCTGTGGCCACTAAGTGTTGACTTCAATGTTCACTCTATATATATATATATATATATATATATATATATATATATATATATATATATATATATATATATATATATATATAGGTGTGTATGTGGGAATGTTTGTGTTTTGCTTGTCGTTCTGAAACAAAATTTTTCATTAAAATTTAAACCAGATATTCTCAGCAATCATTTGAAGAAGAATGGTGGCAATTATCAATTTTTCAACCTAACCACTGCAAACATCAGTGGAAGAGGTGTATTTAATTATGATACCACCCACTATGATGCCAATAATTGGATCTGTGTTTTATGGCAGATTCCCAGGTGGACGTAGCAAACATATACGACCAATAATTGCGTGAAGGCAAAACCTGTTGAACCGCATTCAATATTACAAAACCCAATTGGATAACCCAGGTAATTCTCGAGGAAAACAACGGGTATGCACGAAGGTATAGCATTTAAAGTGCAATTCAGGAAACATGCGTATCCATAATCCGGCTTCAAATAAATCATTTTATTACAGGCAATGATACCCCGCCCCGTTTGTATATATTAGGAAAGTATCTGGTATCTAATACCCCAAGCATTTATAGGCCATATCCAAACCAAAATTGACGCTATTATTCAGGATTATACAATTTTATATTCCGAAAGTGTATATACAAAACCTAGCTCATGGATATGCCTGCACAAATGTTTATATTTTACACATACAGACACACACACACACACAAACACAGAGACACAGACACACACACACATACACATATACATATACATATATATATATATATATATATATATATATATATATATATATATATATATATATATGTATATAATAAGTAACGAAAATCTTGTTAATCCGTATAGATAATCCCAAGGAGGATGAAATCCTGAGAGCTCAATGTTAAGTCAGAGCGAATAATTTAATTTAAAGAAAACAGACCACTTTAAGGCTCCATTTGTAATAATTTATTTCACCCGAGAATTTTATTTTTCTCTGGATCTTCAAACTTCACTTTCAAAGGTGAAACGAAAAATGAATTTAAAATTTACACTTTTGACGGGCAGTATTAAGCTTATATAAGTTGACATAGAGAGTGGTGAGGGATAGCATGAGAGACATGGTCGAGTTTAGAGAGGGAAGGGAGAGTTTTAAAATTTATTTTTATTTTTATTTTTGTTACAATACTTAATAGTGAGGGAGGAGGGGTAAAGATCAGACATTGACCAAGTTAATCGTTCAACAACTCAACGGAAATGATATGGGAAAATGAAAAAAAGGGAAAAAGAGGGGAAAGGGAAGAAAAAGCGATACATATATATATATATATATATATATATATATATATATATATATATTGTTATGGTCCAAGGTTAGGACCAAGGAAGAACAACACGAACAAAAGAGTAGAAATAACAAAGATATATTACACGAAAATAATAATACAAGATGTTGAAGGTATTAGTATGACTGTCAGTCTGGTTTGGAGTGAACTATTATCGGCTCGACTCGATTCCGTCTCGTCCCTCTCTCTTGAGAGGCGCAGTATTCATAGTGTCAGGAAGAGTTCACTCTGTCGTTATAGGTAATGTCCCATAACATATATATATATATATATATATATATATATATATATATATATATATATATATATATATATATATATATATATATATATAGGTGTGTATGTGGGAATGTTTGTGTTTTGCTTGTCGTTCTGAAACAAAATTTTTCATTAAAATTTAAACCAGATATTCTCAGCAATCATTTGAAGAAGAATGGTGGCAATTATCAATTTTTCAACCTAACCACTGCAAACATCAGTGGAAGAGGTGTATTTAATTATGATACCACCCACTATGATGCCAATAATTGGATCTGTGTTTTATGGCAGATTCCCAGGTGGACGTAGCAAACATATACGACCAATAATTGCGTGAAGGCAAAACCTGTTGAACCGCATTCAATATTACAAAACCCAATTGGATAACCCAGGTAATTCTCGAGGAAAACAACGGGTATGCACGAAGGTATAGCATTTAAAGTGCAATTCAGGAAACATGCGTATCCATAATCCGGCTTCAAATAAATCATTTTATTACAGGCAATGATACCCCGCCCCGTTTGTATATATTAGGAAAGTATCTGGTATCTAATACCCCAAGCATTTATAGGCCATATCCAAACCAAAATTGACGCTATTATTCAGGATTATACAATTTTATATTCCGAAAGTGTATATACAAAACCTAGCTCATGGATATGCCTGCACAAATGTTTATATTTTACACATACAGACACACACACACACACAAACACAGAGACACAGACACACACACACATACACATATACATATACATATATATATATATATATATATATATATATATATATATATATATATATATATATATGTATATAATAAGTAACGAAAATCTTGTTAATCCGTATAGATAATCCCAAGGAGGATGAAATCCTGAGAGCTCAATGTTAAGTCAGAGCGAATAATTTAATTTAAAGAAAACAGACCACTTTAAGGCTCCATTTGTAATAATTTATTTCACCCGAGAATTTTATTTTTCTCTGGATCTTCAAACTTCACTTTCAAAGGTGAAACGAAAAATGAATTTAAAATTTACACTTTTGACGGGCAGTATTAAGCTTATATAAGTTGACATAGAGAGTGGTGAGGGATAGCATGAGAGACATGGTCGAGTTTAGAGAGGGAAGGGAGAGTTTTAAAATTTATTTTTATTTTTATTTTTGTTACAATACTTAATAGTGAGGGAGGAGGGGTAAAGATCAGACATTGACCAAGTTAATCGTTCAACAACTCAACGGAAATGATATGGGAAAATGAAAAAAAGGGAAAAAGAGGGGAAAGGGAAGAAAAAGCGATACATATATATATATATATATATATATATATATATATATATATATATATATATTGTTATGGTCCAAGGTTAGGACCAAGGAAGAACAACACGAACAAAAGAGTAGAAATAACAAAGATATATTACACGAAAATAATAATACAAGATGTTGAAGGTATTAGTATGACTGTCAGTCTGGTTTGGAGTGAACTATTATCGGCTCGACTCGATTCCGTCTCGTCCCTCTCTCTTGAGAGGCGCAGTATTCATAGTGTCAGGAAGAGTTCACTCTGTCGTTATAGGTAATGTCCCATAACATATATATATATATATATATATATATATATATATATATATATATATATATATATATAGATAGATAGATAGATAGATAGATAGATAGATAGAGAGAGAGAGAGTGAGAGAGAGAGATTAGTGCTGATGTTCTTTGTTGGTCTATTTACTAGAGGCTTTGGGCACTTTGGAGCATTACTTAGGTATCTGCCTCTCTTTTCCCTATTATCTCTTCTGTTTATTTTATTTTCTTTTATTTTGCGTTTCTGCTTTGTTTATTTGTTATTGATTCCTTTTCATCTTTTGTTTTTTCAAGTTGTGCTTTGGAGCTGTAATCCGAGCATCGACTTTCTCCAGCTCTATAAACAGCCATATATCTTTTCATAATTGCTATGCATTCTGGTTTGCTTGATGACGGCCTTTATCTCTAAGTCTCATTAATCTGACAAAATACGACAAAATGAATTCACTTAGTTTATGAAACACTATCGTCTTTTACGTTTCATTAAAAAGAAGAGGAAATTTTCTCTTGAAAAGCACAAAATTTATCTGACGGATTACGAACAGGGAAATATATCACTTCTGAATAAAGATGCCATCTAAGTGGTTTGAGATAAAATGATGGCGGACTTGAGAGAATTAATTAATTGAAAAATATGATTGATTTCATTGAATTACTTTATTTCGATATGGTTGACCAATAGAAATGTCAGAAAATGTGGCTTAGATGGTTTCAGAAGGAAAGAAAATGGAAGGTTCGACATTACGAGCAGCAAGAAAGAAAGAAAAATCAAGTTACAGGAAGAAAAATATTGAAGGAAAGAAGAAAAAAGGAAACAAAATAAGAGAAAGTAATATATGACGATACAAATTGTAACTGATAGATGCGAATTGCTAGCAATATGCACGCATCTAACGCTAGAATGGAAAGATGCAATGATATGATGGTCAACAAGCTAGATTTGCTGACTGTTATTACTGGAGAAATGAGTTCAGTACATATCGTGTGCTCCATACTTATAACGTGTGATATTCTAATCAATCAATAATGAATACATTAAGTATAATAGTATCTTTTTTAACCGTCTAACCCCAAGCAAAGCGACAGTGCCACTGGGACGCAGGAGGTTACAGGGAGTGAGAAAGAGGATTAGAAGACTTTAGTGAAGAGGATTGGGGAAAGGATAATAAAGAAACAGGAATCAGGAAGACAAAAATGGACGTTGCAATTTCATTTTTCTATGGAGTAGTTGGCAGGGATGCAAGAAATCTGAATGGGTTTCCATAGGTGAGAAGTTCGAGAAAAGAGAACAGAAGAAATCAACTGTAAAAGTGTGAGACGCAGTCGCCGATCTAGTAGCAAGCTTAAAGGCATATGGTTGCGGCTGTAAAGAAAAAAACGCTCATCATATTTAAAGAAGAAGAAGAATGGCATTTTGAAAGTAGGTATACAGTGAAAGAGAATGGAATACAACGATAGATGCTTAAAGAAACAAAACATTAATAGTTCCAGAGACAGAAGAGAAAGGGAAGACAAACGGTGGTTACGAAAGAAAGTCGGAATTGCAACGAGAAACAAAAAAATGGAAAAAAAAAGTTTAAAAGAAAAGATGAGATAGAAGATATTTTAATATACCCTGAAATGAATGTACACCATTATTTTGTCGTTGTACCCATCGAAGTCAAAATTAATAAATATATTAATCGATAGCTTTGGTCAGTAACTTAATCCAGCAGTTCAGTTGCTGTAGTAAGCGACTTTATCCGCACTGGCTGCCTCAATGATAAAGCCTTAAACCAGACTAATAATATCTATTTTAAACATGCGGCATTAAGCGAATCTTCGGATATATCAAACAGAGAATTTAAACCTAAACAAAGAGGCCAGCATAACATTAAAAAAAATTCTACATTATTAGACAAAGTGTGTTTACTCAGAAAACTTCCATTATCCTCTGCGTAGACACTGGCCGTCTAACAGGAAATCGAATCGGCTGGTAAAAGCGAGCAACGAGGTGGAATTGGTCGAATTCCCGATGCAAAAGGTTTCCGGTCTTTTGCAAGACAAGGAAGACAATTTGGGCTTGTGAAATCACGAGATGAAAAGCTATCAATGAAAACTATTAATACACGTCGCGGCTTTAGTTTCGGGCCTCGGATGAGGAATCTAGTTGAACAAAATGATGTTGAGATAGTCTGGTGGCGAAAAGACGTGGTGTAGCACACATACTCCTTCGATATTTAAAGAAATTACCGGATCGGTACAATGCAAGTCGATGTACGAAAATATTTGACATTTGTCAGTGATATCAATTTGGTAAGTTGAACGATTCAGGGAGACAGATACATAGAATGAAAATGAACACTTTGATAGATAGATAGATAGATAGATAGATAGATAGATAGATAGATAGATAGATAGATAGATTTATTATGATTTATTTATACATGTATTAAGAAAATGACATATATAAAATATGTAATAATGTGATCGTGTGTGAGTGTGTACGTCTGCGCGCGCGTGCAAGTGTGTGTGTGTGTGTGTGGGTGGGTGTGTGTGTGTGCAGGGTGCTCAGCCTAAATTTGACAGAGTGTAATGTTTTATTTTTTCAAATTGGTTTGAAATATCTGTAAATAGTGAACGGCATTGTGAAAGCCAGTCACTACAGTTTTAAAGGTGTCAAATTTAACTGACATGGACGCGCGGAAGCCACCTGAATACTGGAAAAATATAAGCTGCATCAATACGACTCGTGCCTGGCACCAAAATGCCGCAATAAGAATAGCTGCTCAATGCTCCTTGAACATCATGGCAGCAATAAGATTGAAATGGAAAGCTGTAACGGAGATCGTGGCTTGTAGGAAAGAACACAGCGTCTGTTCTGATTGCCTCCGTACACCAGACTACGTCCAACAACTGCAGGAGAAAGTGATGGAGAACCCAGACAAGGGTTCAGACAAGTCATTCATTACACGTTATGCGACATTTATGTATCAACTACTGAAAAAAATACCCACCGTTGCCGCATCTACGCATGGTAATGTAAGACCTTGACAGGACTAAAAAGCCACATCCACGCTGCCCATATTTGACGATGGATCAAGCGACAGCATTTGCTCGAACTCGAGTCGCAGCTATCAGGTACGTATGTAACTATCTGGGTGTCTTGGGATGATCGTACTTGGCATCACGTTGTTGGTTATCCATCTATCTATCTATCTATCTATCTATCTATATATATATATATATATATATATATATATATATATATATATATATATATATATATATATATTTCAAATGTATATCATTGCTTGAACCGGCTTCTAATGGTATGGAGTGAGCGGCTTGGTGATAGTAGTCGTGGCTCCGGGGAACACAGTCCTATGGTTAAAGTGAATCTCAGTAGAGTTCCACCATTGAATATGTGAGTGAGCGGCGCTATATTGAGTCTGATTTGCTACTCCTTGTCGAGGGAGGCCCGTTGAACAGTTGGTATGGTGTTTGCTTGACAACCTAACTGTCCAGGTTTCAATTCTCGGTAGTGGATGCGCACTGCTCATGAGTCCTAAATATAGGACGTAACGGCCGTCCAGTGCTTTTCTACATTCTGTTAAGTTTTCAGACTCGATGAATCACTTAAATATAATTATCAAATTCTAATAATTTCAAATATATATCCATGAAGTTCGGTCTAAATTTGGCAAAGTTTAATGCTTTTATTTTTTCAAATTTCATACTTGGCATCAAGTTGTTGGTTTTTTATATATATATATATATATATATATATATATATATATATATATATATATATATATATATATATATATATATATATATATATATATATATATATATATATATATATATATATATATATATATATATATATATATATATGAAGTTCGGGCTAAATTTGACAGAATTTAATGCTTTTGTTTTTTTCAAATTGGTTTGGAATATCTGTAAATAGTGAACGGCATTGTGAAAGCCAGTTACTACAGGTTTAGAATTCATCCAACAACTGCAGCAGAAAATTATAGAATGTCCAGGCCCGAGAATGCGGGCTTTGGCGCGGGAAATGCGTGTCGTAATTTCTATCATGAATCTGACCTTGACTAACGATATCCGCTACTAGTCATACAAGAGGTGTAAAGCATAACTTATAGAAAAGCTCGAGAAAACCGTCTGACAAAGGCAAAGAAACTGCTGAATAATGTGAAACATTCTGTTGAACCAGAGACAATCTTGTTCTTTGATGAAAAAAATATTTGCCAGGACCGGCTGCACAACACTCAGAAAAGATAGCTTGCCTACAACCATGATGACATTTTCCTTGTGTCATGAAGAGCAAATTTTCCCCAAAATGTGATGGCTATTGAATGTGTCTCCAGTGAGGGTGTTGGCATACCACCTCATATGATTGAACAGGCTCTCAGGCTCAGTTTGGATCGTTATCTCTTGGCCAAGCCTTGGATGGAGTGGGTGGTTGCTGAAAGACCATATGTGTGGCAGCAAGATTCAGCTTTCTGTCACACTCCCAGAAAGAGTCAGATAATAGAGTGGTTGTCAGATAATTTTGATGACGCGACCAGCCCCAAAATCTGGGCCCATAACTCCACTGATTGTAATCCCATGGACTATTATGTGTGGGGCGCGGTTGAGAAAGTCACCAACCACACTGCTTGTAGCACCAAGAGTGGGCTGATCGACAAGGTTAAAGAGGCGCCGAGGGCTCTCCATAGAAACAGCATGAAGACCGCATGTGCCAGATTCCGGTGTAGGATCGAGGTCGGAGTAGATGGTGAGGGGGGCTTCTATGAGTGATTTGTCACTTTTCTATTTTCGTAATAAATTTAATTTTGGATTAGGTATTTATTTTGCTTTCCTTTAAAAAAACTGACAAGTTTAGGCCGAAGAACTAATATATATATATATATATATATATATATATATATGTGTGTGTGTGTGTGTGTGTGTGTGTGTGTGTAAAGTATGTGTGTTTGTGTGTTTCACTGAATCTAACAGACAAAGAAAATCTTAAGATTTCTCTCTCGTGAGTATCAAATTTTCCATGCCGTCTTTCCTCATTATGTGCCCTAGAAATTTCAATTCTTCCTTCTTGATTTTAAGTATGTTTTAGCTTCCAATTTCTAAAAGTTCTTATTGCTCACATTTTCGCTTCATTGTATCATCAGCATCCTTCTTTTAAACGACATTTACGTTCTTTCAGGTCTCTTCTACATCTTGGAGGAGAGTGTCCAAAATTCACTGCCATATAGAAGAACTGATATTGCATAAGAGTTAAGTACCAACTCCTTATTCCTAATGTTTTTCTGTTTCTTCCTACTTTGCTTAGCTTTTGGAAGGAATCTTTCGCTATCACAATTCGCCTTCGGATTTAAAGGCCACACTTTCTGTCTTCAGAGATATTTAAATTTCTATACTTGTTTGATTCTGGTATGTCCAATTTATAATCCGCGTATTGAGATCATCCATCTGCTTACATCTATACATTCTGTTTTTTGTTTTGCAGTTGATGTTTAGTCATTTCTTCTCACTTTACATTCAGTAGAAGATCTTGTAATTTCCTTCCCGTTCTATGCAATACTGCGCCATTTGCATATCGTATGTTATTAGGATTGCGGCCGCCAATAATGAATGCTAGTATGACTTTTAATTTTATCAGAATCTCCTCACTGTATTGGTTAAATAGGTCACATCCTTGTCTTACAACGCTTTTCTATTTTTGTCAATTTAGTGATTTCCTTTTCCATAACTATACAGTCGATTTGTTGACTTTGTAGGTTCTGGATTATTCTATGCCCTTCCCAAATAATGTCAAGGTCACTTACCAATTTTAACAATTAAGTAGCCATAATGTGAACACAAAATGTGTGATATCAGCAATTGATAATACTTAATGTTCTTAATAGAGGACATGTTATTTTGAGATGAGCCATTTGAAAATGAGAGAAGTTTGATTTTGTATTTTACTGTCATGGCAACATCTTGAACAGGACTCTAAAATCTTCTGCTAGACATCAAGAATTGTAGTATTAATTTACAGCTTGTTTATTGTCTGAATAAAATAGCTACGCATTGTTATATAAGTGAGAATAAATGTAGAAATAACAACAATATAAATGAAACAAGGAAACAAAACAAATTCACTGTTATATATACATCTCTCTCTCTCTCTCTCTCTCTATATATATATATACACACACACACACACATATATATATATGTATATGTGTATATATATATATATATATATATATATATATATATATATATATATATATATATATATATATATATATATATATATATATCATTTATGTATGTAATTGTATGAGTAGGTTTGTTGATGGGGTGCGTGTTGATGGACGTGAAAATATATTTGTTAAATTCTGGACTTCTTATGTGAATCAATAAAAGCCGAAAATAAAGACAGATATGTCTAGCATACTTTCAATGTTTTTTTCGATGACGCCTTCAGATAAAATAAAAATATTCAATGTGATTCCAAACAGATTTAATTGATAGTTTATCAGCATCGGAAGTAAAAGGAAGATAAGTTACCTTTCGTTCCATTAGTAAATTGCCATCTACAACGAAATGATGCTCATTCTCGGATTTTGGACACGGCAATGTTGATTGCATTTCAAGTTGTGAACATTGTACGATATCCGAATATTTCTCTGGACAATGACATAACCCTTTCCCCTTATTTAAAATGAATTCACATAATACAAACATTTACAACGAATAGATTATAGTGGAAAATATTTTATAGTAATTTCATGAACAAACTATTATTCATATTGAATTTAAATTAATTCCCGGTCATTTGCACTTAGTTCATCTTTTACAAAGCATATCAATGATAAAATCTTTTATAATACATTTCTGTACTAAAGACGTATTTCATTTTGAATTCATAAAATGATCAATGCATAGCACACACTCTGAAATGTTCTCGTCACGAGAAAGAAGGTTCTTCTAAAAAGAAATGGAATTTTTGGGAAACACATCGGAATGAGACATTTTCATTACTAAATCTTTAATATCAGTATTGCTTGCATTAATTCCTGAGCAACGATACATCATCTTTCTGATGTTATAAGCAAAATCGGAAGAGTTAATTTGAAGATTCTTAGCAAAAAATAAAAATTAAAATCATAAATTGCAAAATTAGATGACTAATTATTATTTTTCCCCTGTCATTAGACATATTTAGCATTTAAGCTTAAAACGTGAAATTTGAAAAAAAAACAAAAGAAATAAATAATAAAATGAAAGAAAGAAAAAGAAAGAAACACTAGGATCTGAAAGAAAGAAAGAAAGAAAGGAAGAAAGAAAGAAAGAAAGAAAGAATCTCAAAGAATGACAAGAAAAAAGGAGTAAGAAAATTACAGAAAGAAGTAAACATTTGAAAAGGAATAAACAAAAGAAAATCAAGAGAGCGAATATATTCCTGATTATTTATATATATATTGTTTTTACTCCCGGTCGTCTGGAATTTGTTAATACAGCTTGAAAGTTAAAAATTGAAACGTTCATTGCCTAATGATCTGTTCTGCCTTAACGCTAAAAATATTTATTTTTATTGCTGATCATGGCAGACGCATATCGGAGTCTTAGTGGCGTTGAAATAAAATCAGTGGTAGGCGCAAAAAAATGCGAAGCTCTTCTCTAAGTATATCGAGTTTCAATACAATCGATAGTATGATACCATCGTGATGAGCATTACAGTTTTTCTCCTAACAAATTGATGATGTGTTATGAAAGATGCAATTATTAAGGTGAAGGGAAGTTTTAAAGTATTTGCTTCATAAATCGCCCCGCTTTGAGTTATCATGTGAATTTACTGCATGATGTCTAAAACAGTCTCAAACATTTAACCATGTTTCATAATAACTGCATATAACATTTCTTCTGATTGGTTATTAATGGTGATTCTAGTGTAATTGTATTAATTCGTACACGACCAATTTGACGATAGATATAACCAGAAGGTAGTATCTTTTGTACTGAATAAATATATAAATATCTATGGAACTTTATTTAATCCAGGCTTGGAGAGTCTATTTAGTCATTGTCAATAAAAAGGAAATTCTAGTTAGCCGCGGTGTCAATGGACGGATTGGAATTTTAATCGAAAATATAAAAAAATATCAGATCATTGCTAGAGTAAAGAAAACTAGAGAATATAAAAGTGTGTAGATAATGCAGCATTTGGGATATTTTTTACTATTGTTCCATCATTAATATAAGGCCAACTAGGCACCGAAGATAGAGGTTTACTAAATATGATTGTTATAAGATTTTACAAAGATTAGAGTAATTATGGAAGCATCCCCTCGGGAGTTCGCTCCATAATACAAAAATTCTGTGGAAAAAGATGTGAAATTTGAAAAGAATGAGTATGAGCCGTCTCAGTGTAAGTGATATGGCGGAATCTGGTTGTGAAAACCAAGACTTTTGGAATTAATGTTAGTAGTTCGACTAAATATCTGTCATGGAAATAACCGTAGAAAAGAGAGGGAATAGCAACGCTTCGTTTGTAGGGAACTAGTTTTTAAGCTGAAAAACAATTACTCCCAAGGAAGCGTAAACGCTTGTGAAGATCCTCAAGATAAATTTTTACTTTATGCAATTAATTCTTTTAGGAAACGATTAGTAAACAATATTATTTGTGACTTTATGAAACAAACGGATCGCGTTTGATTTGCCAGAATAACGCAAAAAAGCGAAATTAATTCAATCAGTGATTAGGATTGTTTTATTCAAACCAGCCAAACAGATCCATGTCTGAGATAAAAATCTATATTCGAACTTTATGCATGTATTTCTGGATTCGAACACCAGGCAAATTTAATAAACACCCAATTATTTTAGACCTAATGCAGACCGCCTCTGTTTACTAAGTGTAGCTTAGACTGGGGAAAGATCAGCTCAATAAAATAGCGATTAAAAACAATGAATCTAGGAAATCGTGGTTGAAAAGATCGTATCACAACAGTGAAGAATAGCTGCACTCGTTGGACATTGGCATAGAGCCAGAAGTTATGTATCCAAAATTGTGCATTTACAATCTGAGAAAGGGAGTTTGTCATAATAATAATGGTTCATCCGACTTTCAATTGAAGAGAAATTTCTCGCAGAACTTGAAACATCCTATTTGAAACACTGGATTTCCATCTGAGCGTGAACACTGATCTGACTAAAACATAAATATCTTAGCAAAAGAATAGTAAGAAGAATTCGCCAGTTACCAAAGTTCTAGAACCAAAAATGAATAAATATATAAAAAAATGATCCCATTTAAACTAAAATCCAGACATCAATGACAACCTCTTGACCCACTCGAATTGCGCATCGTGTCTATTTGAAGCCATACGCATTTCTTTCTTGGAACAATCAAATTGACGCATTTCCTCAATGGTGTGAAAGTCCCCCGCCAATCCCTAATGGGAAACATAGTGTGTGGTCACTGAGTTTAAATGGTCAGGTGGGGTTCTTCCCTAAGAAGTTCGTAAATCAAGATGCGGGTAGCCGTGTCTTGAGTAGATTTTAATTGTCCGGGTAGACAACACTGGAGTCTTGGCTCTTAGCCAAGTTGTCACGCCGGACACACAGCAGGCGAACAGTCGACATTAAGATGATGAATAAAGTGATGTCCAGGCGATTTTCAGTGTAAGAACAACTGCGGGAAAGAGGTTATCAAAGGACTGCTCTTGGACAAGTCTCTTTGGAAGTGAATAAAGCGAATTCTTTTCAGGTATTTTCGAGAGGAAATGCACTTTGTCTTTGACTTTTTTTTTCCGATCTTTTTTTTTCTTTTTTTTTCTTATGCATTCTGGTTACTTTCTTCGCCTATTCTTTCTTCTTTGTTTACGCCTTTCTTTCTATCTTTCTTTCTTTCTTTCTTTCTTTCTTTTTGTTCCTGTCTATATTTCTTATTAACTTTAATAAGGATTTTCGCAATTATTTCTTTATTCCTATAAATCTTTCTTTTTCTTTATGTTTTCTTTCTCATTCATGTTTTCATTTTCAGCTCATTTCTCTCTTGTCATTAAGTTCCTCTTTCTACCTCTCTCTATCTCCATTCTTCTCTACGCCTGTTCTTTTCTTACCGCTTTCCTTTTTTCCTTTCTTTCTTTCTGTTTTTCTTTCTTTATTTCTTTATTAATTTCTTTATTTTTCTTTTTGGTTCCTTTTTTTCCTTCCTCGTTTGTCTATTTCTTACTTTGTTTCTTGATTGCCTTCTCATTCATTTCTTCCTTGTTTCCCTATTACCCTTTTTCTCTCCCTCTTTCTCTCTCTCTCGCCTTTGTTTTTCTTTCTTGCTTTCTTGGATACATTTCTTCCTCTTTTTCTTCCTTCTTTTCCTTGCTTTGATTCTCGCTTTTCGTTTTTTAATGACATACAGACCAGAAGAACAACATATTTTCTAGGTCCTTACAATTCATTTCCTTTTGTTCCCGAACTATTAAGGATATGAAAGTATTTTTCATCGATTCCTTTGTTTACTGCATTTTCTTTCTCTTCCTTCAACTTTTTTCTCCTTCTTTTGCTACTTTGTTTCGCAATATCAAATAACAATAACTTTGTTCTCGATTGAACTTTGTCCAATGACCCCAAATGCAAGTAAATAACCTCCTCGGCCTTAATGGATTTTCTCTTCCCTTCGGTTGTCGTGCAGAACAGAGCCAAATATCGCTTTGAAATTGGGTGCAAATGTTCATTAAGAGTCCAAAAAGCGGAAGAATATGATTTTATCCTGAGGCCATTTAGTGAGAATCTATAAGCAAATCATGAAAGAAAAAAATGCTTACTGTGGTTGCTTTTTGCAGATCACCACAATATTTCGAATATTCAAACATCGTTGTTATTTTCATTACACTGTCTTGGCCGATATGCTTTTCCGCCTTCTTCTTTGTCTGAAATTTTGATATGAATACGTTTATTTATTCTGGTATATACTGAAAAGGATTAGTTTCAGGAGATTGACATCAAGAAGGAAAAGTTGATTAACAGAAAAAAATCTGTGTTGTTTATTTATTTATTTTCGAAATGCGAGAGTTTAGAACGTTATCAATAATTTTGTTAGGAAAATCAGCATTAGGACTGGCAATTGATATTTCATTTCGGATGCTCACAGATCTCGGGAAGGAGAATAGTTGATTATGAACGGATATAGAGTTTTATACTAACAGATGTAAAAAAGAATGATGGTGAAACCTCATTTTTTTTCACTTGAGTATTCAGATGTGTGACATAATGGGTTGGTTGGTGATTTTGGTTAATCGGTAAACCGCAGTGGGACTTGATGTGACGGAGAGAGAATTTAGCCTTATGTATTTTTGTACCTGTATCCTGGTTTGTAGCCTTTATGACAGCACCAATGAAAATAGATTCTACTATATCAAAAGTAAACAACCAACACTTAACATAATTTATTATGAGTATAGTAGCAAAGTTTTAAAATATATTTGTTCTTACTAATATTAAACACGATTTTGAAATTTACCATATTGCAATTTTACCATCTCTGATTATCGCTCTAAAACAGGGACGGTTGTTTACAAAACATCGTAACCACAACAGTTAATTTTAAAATAATTATAGCAGAGAGCATTCGCAGGTGTGTGCAAAATCTTTATCACAACGATTGCAGCAACATTATGACGTCTGTTTTTGCAATTCAACCGTGAGGAGGATCTTGGAAAAGGTCGATTGTACTTGGATTATATATATATATATATATATATATATATATATATATATATATATATATATATATATATATATATATATATAATTATGAATTAAGAAAACACCTTAAAAATCTATATCGGTTTTCACGCTTTAATGCACACTTAACCATGACTTTCCAACAAAAAAGAAAAGAAAATGACATAATGCATATTTTTTCAAGTTCCAATGAATAAAAAAGCGTAACTGTCATCCGTTGCATTTAAACGGAAAAAAAAAATCAGTAATGGATAGACACATAGTTTTTGCCTTACCAGTTGCACCCCGATGATGATCTCAGAAAGAGATTGAAAGAACTTGAGAAATAAAAGTGAGTTTCACTGTTACAGTGCATTTCTTGCATCTTTTGATTGTAATAAACCGAAAAATATTCGTGAATATGAACGGATTATGTTAAAAATATGTAGACATAATGTTTGTATATTATTTAATCCACATGCTTACAATAGAATTTGCTACCTAAATACACACACAAACACACACAGACACATAGACAAACACACAACACACACATACACACACACACACACACACATATATACATATATATATATATATATATATATATATATATATATATATATATATATATATATATATATACATATATCACTAGAACGTAAATAATTCACTACGAAGTAAATATCTAGAGAGTGCCTTAATCGTAAGGTCTTCTACTGAAAATTTTCGTCCTGGCACTTACAACATTTCATCATTCCTGGCAGATCTTCTAATATCACAGTGTGGCATACCTACTTACAAAAGTGAGCGAAAGAAAAAGAAGAAAAAAAAACTCTAAATTAATTCGCCTAATAAAACAAATTTCGAAAATTCCCAGCACCCCTCTGCCGCGCGTATGTGTAATCCTGCCACCATAACAAATTTCGTTCGATAAAGTCCTGAAGGCCGAAACGCGTCAGAAATAAGCTTTTTCCATTTCATCATACAATTTCACCAATACACACACACACACACACACACACACACACACACACACACACACACACACACACACACACACACACACACACACACACACACACACACACACACACACACACACACACACACACACACACACACACACACACACACACACACACATGGATAGCCTCGGTGGTTATCATCGATTTTTACCTTTTCCATTGTGACTCTTAAATTAATCGTGGAATCATGCAGAAAACTATAAATTAATGTCGGGTTATTCGGCCCATAGACGAAAGATGAAGAGGCATACAGAAGTTAAAATGACAACACCATTGATTGTATTGGAAAGATTTCCCAGTTACGCAGACATATCCAAAGAGCTAGACAATGCTTAGCGGCACAGGAATCCTACGACTCCCGATGACAACTGAAATTATTCAACAGCTCTCCTGGGTGGCTTCTGACATTTTCTTGGCCCGATCCAAAATGAATTCTTAAAGATGTCTTCTGTTTAGTCATTGGGACAGATTTTGGGAAAACATGTCAGTTATTTTTCAGCCACCACTATCTTGTTGGAAAGGAAATTCATTAGGACGCAAAATATTTTTCTCTGAAAATATATTTATTTTAATTATAAACATTATTTTCGTTTTGTAACGAAAGAAAAATTTTACAACTTTAGTGGCGGGTAATTTCTTTTTTAATGACAACAAATACAATGGCATAAACAATAATAGGTAAACCATGAAAATCAAACAAAATTCCAGGAAAACGTCACTTGAAAAACAAACGAGACCATAAAATGGAAATATTCTAAAGTGTTTTGTCAGAATAATAATCTTAGAAATGGGATTAGCAAGAATTACAGATTTTTTCTTGCAGTAGTTTGCCATTTGTTTCAGCTGTAGACCAGTTGCCATCCAAGGCTATAGAACCCGATCTCTCCTTCTATTTACTCATAGGGGAGAAGAAGATTCATACCTTTTGTATTAGTACGTAAGTGAATGTAATGGATTCGACTGGAATTCGAACTCGGCTCTCCAATCTCTCAATCCAAGCCGTTATCCGTTACTTCACCATAACAAATTCTATATACTTCCTTTGCGCATGCGTATATATATATATATGGTTTAAAATGATATCCCGATTTTTAGATTGTCGTGTTTATATTTCTTTTTTCACAAGAGTGATAACCTGAGTTTATTAGTAAAATAAACAATCGCAGTGTTCTAGTAATAGTCTTTGAGGTTATTGATTTTAGCAATTAAAAAAAACTTTTAATTCTGCTTTTGTTATTTGCTCCGAAGGCTTATTTTTATGCTCGGATTTTAACAATAAGTTATTTGCATAAAATACTACCCACCTGTTTCATTAGAATAACCATTTTATCTTCTGTTATTATTATACTCATACTATTTATTAAAAGCCTTTTTATTCATAAATATCTGATTTTGGTAACCAAATGCAATATAATTGCCTATAACAAATAGTCTATAAAACTCTGGGATTATAAGAGTGGCTTATAAGTAAAAGCAGGTATTTGGCCGGATAGTTATGGCCAGTCAGTATGAATAGGTTTAAAGTAATTGTTTACATTTTTTTTTCAAGTTACAACATCAAGGTAAGAATACTTGTTTCTCAAAATATTTGAGTGGAAAAGACTTTGTCAGAATTTCTTCGATGTTTTTGATTTTAATTTTGATTAGTCCATTACATATCGTATTTTCATATTTTCTTACGTATTACTCGGGTCGTTTTCATATAGAGCATAATTTAAATAAGTAATGTGGATCGGAAAGAAGAATTTCTCTCTCGTATCTGCGTAAATATTAATGTTTTCACTTCATGCTCCTGCCAAAATATCGGAGAATATAAAAAAGACCCTAACGAATACGATGAAAACTATGTCTATAATATTAAAGATGAACTCATAAAAAATCAATTCGGAAGAGGCTTCATCTGAAAAATCCAGATATTTTATGCCTATGGAAAAGGATGAAAACGAAGAAATAAATGTGGTAGATCAATCTTATAGTCTCTCTGACATTAAATTAAAAATTATTAATCTAAATTCTAGTGATTGTTAAATAATCTCTAAAAGCACAATTAATTTTATCTGACGCAAAAAGGAGATATTTCTGTTCATTATTCTTGAGTTTATTCAATGAAAAGTTGCACAAAACTTGACAAATATGCGGTGAGTACGATACAGTAGGTTGGTATTATCTTCTAATATTTATTTTATATTTATA
Organism: Acanthosepion esculentum; assembly: GCA_964036315.1. Lineage (NCBI taxonomy): Eukaryota > Metazoa > Mollusca > Cephalopoda > Sepiida > Sepiidae > Acanthosepion > Acanthosepion esculentum. The sequence goes on along the minus strand of OZ038489.1, from coordinate 122,276,025 downwards.
GTTGTGTTTCTATTGTTTGGGATGTGATTATTATTTCAATAAGTGACAAGATAATCTGCAAGAAAGGGTGGTACTTCTGTGACCAAGGTAAGTATTTATTTATTTTTTATTGATATCAGTGATGCATTTTCTAAAATATTATAATATAAATATGTTTTTTTTTTGCAAAGAAAGACTCAAAATATTAGATTAGTATACAGATAAAAAAATCTACATTAAACGAAATACTTTTCACAACAGGATGCGTATAAGAATATTAACACGTTGAAAATATTCAGTACATTCTTTTCGGGTAAAAACTCTTTCAAACCGTTCTACACATGAGGCCGTTTTTTCGACACACGCGTATGCTAATTTGAATTGTAGGGGTTCCAAAAATAACGGGAGGATATAGAGAATGAAACCTTTTACCCATACCTAATTTATTTAAAATACAGTTCAATATAATAGTTACATGCGTCGAAAAGAATAATTTATGAATTTATTTTGGTTGCACATCAACATTTCTGCTCGATGCATTATTATTTATGATAGAAGCTTTTCCCAACATGTCTCCCTTTCAAATTAAAAATCATGAGATATTTTAGAAATATTGTGACGAAAAATAGCTTTGCCCAACTTTCGTCGTCCTGGCAATATTCCAAGTTGATTTTTATCGCTAAAGTTTCTATTCTGGACATCGATAAACGGATTCAACGTTCAATGTTGCCGATTCAAGAAAATTCAAATGGCTGTGATATATTTACTGGACAAATGTGAAAACATATAACGGCTAATTGGACTCACATGCATACAACATCAATGTGCACAGTTATTGATTATCTACCTTTATATTTTCCTCTATACCTATAAGTTAGTGTGCATTAGACAATGATGAAGGAAGCGTTTATTTTAACCAATCAACATTTATTTTTCAACATTATTTTTCTTCTTTGTCAAGATAACAGTTTCACACGTGATCGGTCATGCGCAAGCTACTTGTAACATACAGGGTGTCCATAAAGTTCGTGTGCACTTTAAAATATTTATAACTTTATTCGTATTTGCGATAGAAATAATTTGTAAAAAGGATTAGAAAGAAAGAAATCTATATTTTTAAAGTTTTTCTTGAAATTTTATTTAAGTTTCCACATGTCCTCCATCATTAGCAATACAAAGGGTAATACGATTTTGCAGTTCACGGAAAACATTTGCCAACTGATTTACAGTAATGCCTGAAATCACATTAGTTATTTTAGCTATACTTAAAACTAGGTACATTAAACTTTATAACATTTTTTATAGATTATTTCTATCGCAAATATAAATAAAGTTATAATTTTTTTAAAGTGCACACGAACTTTATGTACACCCTGTATAAAACGTATCTGCGTAGTCCGGAGAGTTCATTACATACATATGTGTGCATGGACACATAGCCGCCCCTCCACATACACACATGCAAAACACACACACACACACACACATCTGCAAAGTCCTGCATTGTCAGAAGCCAATAGAACCTAGAGTTCCAATGTTGTATGATTGTGAGCCATGCACGTTTTGCTTGCTACAGGCCTGGAAGACTAGTATACTATTTGATAAAATCCTGTCCGACACTATTCTTGGGACAGTGTTTCGCCCCACATAGAGAGACCGACAAATGATACTCTATATAAATTGTAACCGATATATCCATGTTGGTTTGCCACGACCAACGTTTATTTTTTTCCAGTGGTTCTAAAACACAAATACCTATAAATATTAAGTAGAAACGACTTTCTAAAATTGTCTGAACAATGCCTGAAATAAACAGTGTAACCAGAACGTAACGATGCGGTATTCTTTTTGTGCTAGAAATAGAATTCGTATACTGAAATCCTTGCTGGCAGTGCAGTTTACTTCCAGACTCAAGCAGCTCGAAATGACACAGACCTGTCACAAATTATTATGCAAATCACACAAACTTCAATAATTCGTATTTTCCTTTGAAATAATCTTGTCAAATTCTAAATGATCAATTTCTATGACAAAACAAAACCCGAAGTACATTTTCTTGTAGTTACGAATTTTAAAACTGCCGCCTGGAGTTATTATGCTCAATCACAGAATCACGTTTTAATATTTTTATTGCTCATCTGCTCTAATAAAACAAATAAGGAACACATATGATAAGGTGTTTATACGTACATGTAGTAGACCTTCAATTATAGATTGTTTGTCTTAAGTTCTTGATTTCGGTGGTCTCATTTTCCGACTTGGTGGCTATAATTGCTTCTCAAAGGTCTTATTTGCTGTCACTTTTTCCCACCTTGATATAATTTCATCTTCAAACGGGCCCATATTTTTCCGAACGGAGGAATATCTGGATTTGATGACGGTCATTTTATTATCTCGTCTCCTAGAAAACAATTACACTCAAGAGAATCATGGGCAATGATTAATAGATGAGACATGCCATTAGCATGCATATAAACACACTTCGCTTTGAAACTGTCAGGCTTATAATTCATAGAAAGACTTGTCTGTGAAAATCCCACTAGTAATTTCGATTTTGAATGCTTTACGGGTTTGGCCGACACTTCAGATCCATATGATGCTATCTCATCGCTTCCTTCTTTTAACAGACGCTTATAAACTACTCCATCTTAGAGAATCCATCCTTTGAGCCATCCATCACGTCCATCTAATGCCGTAGGATATTTTCTGTGGGAATAATTTCAGAAAAGTTAATTTTCATATATTTTACCTAATTTTGACATTTTAAAACATGTAATTTATTAAGAGGGTGTTGCATAAAGCATGTCTTATCACAATTTTTAAACCTTTCAACACCTTTTGCTCTTTTTTACTCCCCCAATTCCAGTTCGCTCAAGGATCTAAGCTTGGTTTAAATGCTATTATTTAAATGCTACGTTATTAGCCTTAGTCCGTCTGTAGGTTATTTCTGTTGTTGTCTGGATTCGGAGGCTAGATGCTGTCACCTTTCTTGTCTACTTTCCTGCAGATTTTAAGGTTGAATTCTAAGACTAATTTTTGTAGAATTTGTAACGCAGTGTGTATTTTTTCTGGATAAAATACGGGAGACAAAGAATTGTTAAATAAGGAACAAAAACTTACGTCGACATGCAGACATAATTATAAGTTTCTAATAAAAAATATCGACCGGGGTCAGTTTGTAAGTGTCAGTTATTTACTCGCTTTTTTCTTTCCATCTACATACGGACACTAAGCACATTATGGCTGACAATTGCTTCTGACACATTACAAAATAACATGTATATTAATCCCATTCCTGAAAATAGAAACCTTACACATAACACTCATTGCCACCCCTAATATATTCCGCTAACTCCGTGGGTTTGCCCTCTCTATTCCTTTTTACCGCCAGATGATTGTGTCAATCAGTAGCAGAATAATTTGGGACGCATGCTTTTGTTACTGCAATGGCGTCTTTGTATTTATTATATATATATATATATATATATATATATATATATATATATATATATATATATATATACAAAAAAAATCAAACATATATATATATATATATATATATATATATATATATATATATATATTGGATGAAATTGATTTGTGTATTTGTGTAACTCTTTCTTCTCAACAGATTTGTTCCAAGTCACCCATTAATCTCATATGATGACACAGAGGTCACTTTTAAAGCAATATGATGTGTCTTTTGTGAAAAAGACTATAAGAATGACATGATTTAAACGACATTGAGTTGTTGATTTACTATTACATAAGCCATCCGCGTATAAGTGAAGGAGCGTTTGATGATATCGTGGATGGTCGCCAACCATATGGTTGGAAGAATTATTTATTTTCTATCGGTACTCGCTCAAACTAAAACTAAAATTTTAACTGTTCTTTTGCCTGGAAGGAATTACGACCTCCCCATTTGGGAAACTGGTGCGATACAATCTTCTTTTCATTTCCATATATCTAACATTTGCGTTTTGTCTGGCAAGGTTTGTATATACTAACATCTGACTTTATTTTGTTGTATTTGTGTTTTAACCATTCTCTATCCATCAGAAGAAATGAATTTTGAAGTATTGACAACAGAAATCAACTAATTTCTCCGTGAAAGAGTAATTTCTGTTTAACTGGTTGAGGCGACGAATATTGACTTGAAATCTATCGGGAAAATCTATCGAGCCCCAACTTTTATTGCCGGGAGAAGCGATGCGCGCGGAAAGAGCAATACTCATTTGCATTTTGGCAGACAAATCTGAAATGGATGCCAAAATTTTTCGCAAAATAAATCTGAAATATACCACGTAAGCAAGATTTATGTTCTTCTATTAATATTGCTTTACTAAAGTCTGGAGATTCTTTCTTACAGGCTTTCATTAAAAGAATTAGGATGAAAATGGTCATGTGCCAGACGAACTTCAATTTCATAAATAACTGCACTGAAAAAGATTAGAAAGAAATGATAATTTTCGTTTAATATGGAAGCCCAAACAGACATTCTTCAAATCTATAAATCTCCTGAAATATGAATTCTACAGGAGTTTCTATTTAAAAATATAGATTCTTAACACTGGAGTCGTTTTCTACTATAGTTGATACACGAATAAGTATATTGTTTGCTAAAAGTGACATCATTCTTGAAAATGTTTTCCAAAATACAGAAAAAGAGGAACTTCTGACTAAGAACAAGTATAAATTACCCCGACAGATTCTATAACGAGAATGTAACTGCATGCTCCATTGATTTCCCTACAGGAAGACACTGAATATCAGAAGGAAAATATTTATCAGTGGGGATTAATTCAAGAATTACTGAAAGAACAGAAATATTGTATGGGAAATTGTACGAATGTTTAAGATATGAAATAAAATTCGGCATGAAGCAATCAGACATCTCGGTACACGGTGATACAGCGAAACAGTCTGTCTGTGGATATCAGTATATGTTCACAAAAATCCGGTTGTGCTCTCGAAAGAAAGCAGGCTTTAAAAACAGTCTAGCCACACTGAGGAGCTGTGATACAGCGAAACAGTCTGTCTGTAGATGACTATATATATATATATATATATATATATATATATATATGATCTTATAAATATAAGTGAAAATACTCGTCTGGAAAAAAACCTTCGGTGTTTTGGCTTGTAAATGACCAAACCAATACCCAAGGAAAAATAAGGAATAAAAAAAAGAAAGAACTAAGAACATGTCCTTCGGGCGAAAACAATCGTCCAGTATCCAAGATCAGAGTCAAAAGAAAAAAAAACTCCAACACGAGTAAAACAAAAGTAACTAAGCAAATTGCTCAATACACTAAGTAGATCAAATCTGATTACGGACCTAAAGAGCCAGGCAAACCTACTTAGGTTTATATATATATATATATATATATATATATATATATATATATATATATATATAGATATATATATATATATATATATATATATATTATTTACATTATTCAGACTATTGTCTTCATCTTTGTCGCCATATTTATTACAACGTTTCGGCCGTTGTACGCTCCGGCCTTGGAATGTCGAACTGAATCCATTATTTCGCTCACTGGGGTAGACTGTTCTAGTTGCAAGTGCCATGTTTTTAATGGATGTCAATTATCTCCTGTTAATTTTCCCTCTGAAAGTTCTTAACCGGGTATTGAACTCACACTCTTTGCGTCCTGTCACTAGATCTAACCAACGCCTGTGCCATGAGTCCTTGAGGACATCTGTGTTTGAATTTCTGCGTATTATAAACCTAATGTCTTCAGCAACCATTTTTAGCAGTGCTCATATTGCAATTTTTGCTGTTATCGTTGATTATTTTTTACCAGAGCTCATATTGCAACTGTGTTGTTATTATTGCGTTTATCTGGCACTCCTTGTTACTGGTTCACATATTGTATTCATTTCTATGCTTGGTCGGCTCAGGAGATTTTTGTGGCCTAGTATATGCGCTGATTCCTTAAATTTACGAAATTCCCACTGGTGTTCCTTGTCTATGATCTCAACCTGATCCCACAGAGAGCGGTGATCTCCTTTCTCTCTACATATGTGGTCAGACACGCCTGATTTTTCCACTTCCCCTCGTGTTACAGCTTTCTGGTGTTCTTGAAACTTACCTTTAGGGGCCGGCCTGTCTCACCTTTATATTTCTTTCTGTGGCTGCACGGGATAGCGTACATACAGTCTTCAGTCATGTTCTCCTCCATGGGGGGGTCTTACTGAGAAGTTTCGTCAAGCTTTTGAGGGTTGTCCTGATGTTATATGGAACGCAGTTCCTTTGTATTTTCTCTGATAACCCCTTCACATAAAGCAGGCAGACAGGTTTATGAGTATTGTTGTCCTCCTCCTGTGGTGTGTGTGTGTGTACGTATATCCTCCTCTTGTACCAGCCTATCCCAGTTTTGGGGGGCAGCTGTCATGTGCCCAGGGTAGTTGTTACTTTGTAGGGTACTACTTATACTGACCAATTATTTATCTAATGTCTCTTGGTCGCCACTTATGACTTTTGCTCGGTGTTGTAAGCAGCGGACAATCCGTTTCTTTATGCTGTATGGATGGTGGGAGTTGAAATTGAGGTACAGTCCGCTGAATGTCGGCTTACGGTATACGGATGTCTTGAACCCATGCTCTGTTCGAGATATTAGAACATCCAGGAATGGGAGTGTATTGTTATTCTCTTTCTCCATTGTGAACTGTATCGAAGGTCTTATTGAGTTCACATGGTCCAGTAGAACATGAACATCTTCCTGGTGTGGCCAGAGTATGAAGGTATCATCTACGTACCTTAATCATAGAGTTGGCTTTAGAGATATAGATTCTAATGTCATTTCCTCAAAGTATTCTATGTTTATATTCGCCATTGCTGGTGATAATAGCGAGCCCACTGCTAAGCCCTCATCCTGTCGATATATGTGTGATCCCATTCCGAAGTGTGTTGTTTGTGTACAGAAAGTCAACATCTCCATCAGATTATCTATTGGAATACTGGTCCGTTCTTCTAGGGATGAGTCAGATGCCAATGTGTCTCTGACTACTGAGAGTGCCTCCTCCATGGGTACCTTGGTGAACAAACTCACCACGTCCAAGCTCACCATCTGGTTGGATAGGATGGGAGCATCTTTGATTATTTCCACGAAGTGGGCGGAATCTCGGACATATGAAGGAGACTTTCCGATCAATGGGTAAGTTATATCTACAAGAAAGCGACTCAGAGGGTGGCACACAGAGCCTTGGCAACTAACAATCGGCCTGAGCGGAATACCGTCTTTGTGAATCTTAGGAAGACCGTATATGTGAGGTAGCTTGGTGTAATGCTGCGATAACTGCCTATACGTCTTAGGTGCTAAGTGATCGTTGTTCTTGAATAGTATCTGTGACAGTTTGTATTCCGTTTTCATAGTAGGATCTTTTTTTTTACTTTGCTTAGCTACCGTTCCTAATGAGGTATTCCAGCTTTTTTGTATAATCTGATTTGTCCATCACTACAGTTGCATTGCCTTTGTCAGCCGGTAGTATGATGATGTTTTCGTTCCTCTGTAGGGATCCAATCGCCAACCTCTCCAGTTTTGTTATGTTAGACCTGGGCGGCTTGGCCCACTCCAAGGTCTGTCTCACCTTCCATCTCAGTTCATCCGCCTGAGCCTCAGGGATGTTCAAGGCCACCTCCTCGACTCTGGTAATGAAATATATATATATATATATATATATGTATATGTATATATATGTTTGTGTGTGTGCGCGCGCGGGCGCGTGTTTGTGTATGTATGTATGTATATATAAAGCAATTCCGGATGAATTAATAGATGTTATTTATTAACCTTTGTTACATATTTGTTTTATTAGATATTTACTTACTTTAAACGTTATTTTAGACGGTTTTTCCTACTGAGGAAGACGCGGGCTCAAAAGCCGCCGGAAGGCGTATTTTCTTCAATAACAGTTCTCGGCTGTTCAGGCGACTAGACGAAATATAATTACTATTTAAAATAAACGCAGCTTTTGAAATTTCTAAGAATTTTTTTCTTCTGTAAGAATGTGTGGATATTAACAATTGTTAGTATTTTCTAGCTAAGTGTGTGTGTATCTTTCTGCTTTCCATGTTGACAATGGCATTTGCTTTGATAAAGTCCCTCAGTGGACAAAACGCGTCAGCTAAAATTGGTTTTCCTTCTATCTTTATTCATAATGTTCTTTCAAATATGTACTCGATCTGATTTTTTACATAAACACAGACACACATATATATATATATATATATATATATATATATAATTATGTATGTGTATATATATATGCATATATATGTATTTATACATACACACCGACATATATATACATATAATATATATATATATGATTAAAATAGATAATAGAAAAAATATATATAACTAAATAGAAAAGACAAAGAGTATTTCAGATTGAACCATATGTGCCTACAGATTTATATTAACATGTTTATATATACATGCACACACACACACACACATATATGTGTGTGTACGCCTTTGTCGGGGTGAAAACAGTAATTTTTCAGCATCTTTATAGCGACAACCACGGGAGACTAAATTTTATGTTTGCATGGTCAGTATTTGAAAAGATGAATGCGAACTGACGAAGAGAAAGTCTTTCTCTTTGCCTGATTCTGAATGCTTATTTGTGAATATGCAAAAGAGAAAGATATTTGCCTGAGAAATTTCCAGCGGGACTTTCATATGCGAACAATTGCCCAGGAGACTGTATAGAATTATGGCCGCTGGAGTCTTCCATAATTGATATGGCGACGAAGAAATAAAATCTTAACTTTAACATTCTGGTAATGTAACAAAACTTTGTCTCGGTGCTTCTGAAGCAAACCAAGTATACAGAGAACAGAAAGTTGCAATGAAGACGAGGAAACTTCTATAGATATTTTTTTAAATTCTTGTCAGTGTACACTGATTGAGAACATGAAGATTTTGTATCTGCCTATGTTTCTGAGATGAGGTATTTAATTATTTACATTGTTCGGTCTGTTGTCCTCATCTTTTACTTCCATATTCACGACGTTTCGGGCGTTGTTCGCTCCGGCCTTCTTCAGGTGATTGAAATTTAGAAGTGAACAATTTATTTCGTCCTCAAGGACATATGGCCCTGTGCATAAAAGCGTTGTTTCCAACGAGTGACTTGACCCAAAGAGTTTTGAGTTCAATACCTGGCTATGAACAAAACCTGGAGAGTTCAGTTAAAGTGAGGTAACTGGAACATCCGGAAGCGAGATGGCACGTACAACTAGAAAAATCTACCTCGGTGGATGGAATAAAGCGTCCCGTTCTAAATTTCAGTCACTGAAGGTCATAGTGTACAGCGGCTGAAACATTGTGAATATCGCAATAGAGATGTGGACAACAGTTCGAATAATGTAAACAATGTAAACAAAAATGAAAACAGTAATCATATGATTAATGACAAAGTTTCCTTTCTAGAATTCCGACCATGTATATTTGTTTTCAATTGTTGAGTTCAATTGGTCTTAATTGTATATTGCATTCATATTTTTCATTTGGCACATGCGGACTATTCAACTTTATATTTATTGTTGTTATCACAACATTTCAGCCGTTCTACTCTCCAGCCTTCATGTTACTCGGATCGATATAAACCTGATGAAGGCCGAAGGTACACATGTTTTCAAGGATTATATTTTTATGTGTTTATGTATCCTTGGAAACGAAGGATGCAACATCCGAAATTTCTCTAGAAAAAATTAAATTAAATTTAAAATAAATATGAACATTTGTAAATTTACCGATTGCGTAATCCGGAAATTTGAAAAAGTAAATAAAATTTGGATAGTTTGAACATATCGATAATCGTTTCTGTTCAATAAGTCTCCTGATATACTAGCTCTCTGCGGGAGTAATCTTAAGTCGTCAACCCCTTCCTCTGATTTCTCGATTCCTGGCTACTTTTCTCTCTTTAGAAATGACTCTAAAATTCACATGCATGGCCTGGGAGTTTATGTCCGCGATCATCTCCCTCTGGCTATGAAACTCACTTTCGAATTTCCAGACCAATCGTATATGTGTCTCCGTCTATCTGTCCAAAATTCAGTGAGCTATCTCTTCTATCGCTAACTTTCCCCTTCCTCTCTGTTGTGTACTCGACAGCATTTCCGATAATATAGACAAGGCCAACTCTGTACATCCATTTGCAAATATGTTCGTGTTCGGTGACTTTAAAGCCCACCATCCCTTATAAATTAAACACACTGTAACTGGCCACGCTGGCACCAAAACTCTTATCTTTTCAATCACTCAATCCCAAACGCAAGTGGTTGGCTTTGCAACGCGTTTCCCCAGAGTAACCCGGGGGGTAACGCTTCTCTTTTCGATCTCTCATTTACCTCCATCCCTGACTCTTGTAGCGCTACACAGCTTTGCCCTCTTGTCAACTCTCGTCACGCAGTAGTACGTCTGAGCTTTCCTCCTGGGTAAAAGCCGGCATTGAGGCTTTCATCCCAGCTAGAATATACCAAGTAAAATCGCGCTCATCTCCTTGGTTCTCACACGCATGCTCAGCTGCTATAGCCCCTAGGAATACTTCCGTCTGTACCGATTGCAACCGATGTCTCTGCTCGTAACGAGTGCAAGCAAGTGGCCGAGAGAATGTAACAACGTATTGCTTCTCACAAGTTTGGTTCTAAAGATTACTGGCGGCTCTGCAAGAGTGGGGTGAAGAACAGAAAATCCTCAATCCTTCCTCTATTCAATCAATTCGAAGTCCTAACATCCGCATCTGATAAGGCTGAATGCTTTGCTCGGAAATTATCATTCAACTCAACACTCGATTAATCCGGAGTACCCACACCTAATTTTCCGCCTACAACTGATGCTCTACTGAGTGCATACCCCCGTCGATGGTATTGAACATCGTCTCTAAATTAAAGTCTCATAAAGCAAATGGTAGGGACAAAATATCAGCTGTAGTTCTAAACAAATGTGCTCCTGAGCTGGCTCCAATTCTCTCCAAAGTACACAACTATTGCCACAGCGATTTTTGTTTTCCAGGCTGTTGAAAGTCTTCCTCTGTCGTCTCTGTTTTTAAGAACTCTGGAGACCATTCTGACCAATCTAACTACCATTCTATCAGTCTCCTACCACCTTTCGGCAAAGTGTTCGAGACTTTAATCAATGCCGAATTGGTTAAACATCTTACCTCCCACGATCTGCTCTCTGACAATGTTGTTTACGCTTTACCCGGTTTACTGTTGATGTGCTTACGGCCATAACTGAATATATATATATATATATATATATATATATATATATATATATATATATATATATATATATATATATATATATATAAGCTTTTGATAATAGCGGCAAAGCTAGAGCGGTGGCTCTAGGTATCTCGAAGGCGTTTGACAGGGGTTGGCATGCCGCCCTCAACGTAAGTTTCGGGGATACGGCATTGCAAGATGATTATTTGATTTAATCCAATACTTCCTCTCAAAACATGAAATAAAGGTTGTCATGAACGGTCTCTCTTCTAGTTCTTTTCATATGAATACTGGTGTTCCTCAAGACTCTATTCTGGGTCTTACTCTATTTCTGATCTTCCTGGTGTCATCAGTTCTCAAGTCGGCATATGCACAGACGATATTACCATTTACTCCTGTCTCAATAGTAAATCCGTCATTGCTGACAAAGTTAACCTGGCCGTTGGTCTCGAAAAGGGACCCCCAATCTGGGGCTGGAAATGACTCCAAAACAAATCTGCTCTCATTTGCCCACCATAGAGAAACCTTTCCGTCTCCTATCAGGGTAGTTCATGCCCAAATTCAAGAGTATCTCACTGCGCCTTCTTGGTCTCAGGTTTTCCACTGACCTGATGTGGAACAACTACATTGAATCAATAGCTGCATCTACCGCAATTAAAGTTGGTACTCTGTGTCACGTTTTTCTCGGCTGAGTCCATCATTCTCATCTACAAATCTACCATTCGTCCACGCATTGTACTAGTAGCACTGCCAACTTGTTTCGCGTGAAATGCTTAAAAAAGATTACAAACATGCTTGAAAGAATATTGCTGCCAAAATACACTATATATATATATATATATATATATATATATATATATATATATATATATATATATAGTTTATATTTACATACGTTTTATCTCTGATATTGAACACATTAAACTATAAATATAGCGTACCTTAAAAATATATTTTGTTATAAATATTTTTTTTCTAAAGAAGAAATGGATTTTTATTTATTAACCAACAGATTTAGTGGAGAGCTTTTGCATTAATAGAGAAAAATCCATCACATCTTTAGATATTGTTTTGTTTTTCTTAGGATGTGAAAATGACCAGGTAGGAATCTTTTCAGAATCTGAGAAAGATTTGCGTTTAAAAGGAACTGCTTAACTTTGGTCATCGATGTCATATTTAAGAAGATGTCAGTTATTAATTTCCCGCTGAAAGTTCTCAACAGCCTTAACCGGGTATTGAACTTACACTCGTTGGGTCCTGTTACTGGATCTAACTAACGCCTTTATCCACTGTGCCATGTGTCCTTGAGGAGAGGTCTGCATGAATTTCTGGGTATTATAAACCTAATGTCTTCAGCAACCATTTTTACCAGTGCTCATATTGCAATTTTTGCTGTTATCATTTTCCTATTTTTTACCAGAGCTCATATTGCAACTTTTGTTGTTATTATCGCTTTTTTCTTGTACTCCTTATTACTGGTTCCTATATTGTATTCATTTCTATGCTTGTTCGGCTCAGGAGATTTTTGTGGCCTAGCATATATGCTGATTCCTTACGTTTACTAATTTTCCAATGGTATTCCTTGTCTATGATCTCAACCTGATCACACAGAGGGCGGTGATGTCCCTTCTCTCTCCATATGTAGTCATCCACGCCTGATTTTCCACTTCCCCTCGTAGTACAGCTTTCTTGTGTTCTTGAAACCTTACCTTATATATATATGAGGGATGTTTGGGAATGTACTCACTGAGATAGTTCGAAGGATAATTACAAAATTGTCCTTCATATTTCAATATCATCGTCAGGTGTGAGAGTGAAATCAAAAAAATGTTAATACAATTCAAACAGTATACGACAGGAATAAACAGAATGGGAAACATTTAACGAAGCCTACAGTTGTTTTGACGTAAGAAAAAAGAATTTGTTCCTCTTCCCATCCAGCAGTGAAAAAAAAGAACGGTTTCATTAAACATTTTTTTACATAACAGAATTAAGCAATACACTACACAATTTTTCTTTTTAATTTTACATTTGTTATGGTCCAGGTTAGGACCAAGGAAGAACAACACGAACACAAGAGTAGAAATAACGAAGATATATTACACGGAATAATAATACAAGATGTGGAAGGTGTTAGTATGACTGTCAGTCTGGTTTGGTGTGAACTACTATCGGCTCGACTCGATTCGTCTCGCGAGAGAGAGAGGCG
>OZ038489.1:122250068-122257568 GCA_964036315.1 Acanthosepion esculentum | reverse complement strand
CACTAGAATTAGCAGTTTCTCTCTGGCTAGTGCTGATGACTTAGGGGTAGAAACTCGACTGACACCAAATCTGTTGGGTTTCGGTCCTGGCTTGAAGCCTTCAGACGTCTACTGTACTATTGTGATACAGCGAAACAGGACTGTCATCGAATGACATATATATATATATATATATATATATATATATATATATATATATATATATATATAAAATCCATAAAAATATTATCAGAATACAAAAAGAATATCAGAAGCATCAGTACCATTTAATAAAAGAAAAGTTTAGAAGGCATTTTCCTGGGGGAAATATAAACAGAATAAAACGAAATGCATTAAATGCATTAATAGACTGTTTGCTGAAAATGAAAAATATAAGAAACTGTGATATTATTGCAAATCATCGAACGATGCATTTATTATAGCGCAAGTAGGTTCTATCAAGGCTCTAGTTGAAGAAATAGAAACCGATCGCATGAAACATAAATCTTTGTTGTTATTATTATTATTATTATTATTATTATTATTATTATTATTATTATTATTATTATTATCAGTAGTAGTAGTAGTAATAGTATCAGCAACCGTAGTATTTGATTTGATACACACATGGAACAAAACAAGTTTCGGCTAATAATATGCTTTACAAAAATACAATAATACATTTTCTATCACTAGACACAGATTTTGAAATCTCTGTTGAAATTGAACAGAGAGACGGACTAGCTCGATTTCTTTTCATCATTTTACATGACTACGCAACAAGAATAGCATCTAAAAATGAAAAAAAATATTGTTTACCTAAAAAGAAGGAAAACGTTGTCGATGATACCCTGCAATTATCATCACAGAAACTGCAGATGATTTCGTGTATGTATCCAACGATCTTGAATAAACAACATTTCTTTCAGGTTAGAATCTGCTACATGATTTAGGTGGAATCCATATAAATGAAATCAGAGCAAAATTAATGTATTTCAATTGAAGAGGAGATCATGTAATAATTCGAAATTGACAATCTAAATAAAAACAAATGATTTTATATACCCGGTCATAGTTGAATAGCACTTATAAAAAATGAATGACATCTGGAAGTCAAAAGAGAAAGCATCTGAGAGGTTGACTGTTTAAGTCGATAATAGAACACCTTATACGGGTTAAATAAACGAGCCTTATTAATGCTAACAAAACTAGTATATTAAAAATGTATATATGAAAGAAATCGAGCAAACAGAATGAAGAGCAAGGATAATAAAATAAATCACCGTAAACAGGTGAATCGAAATAAAAAAAATAAAGAAAAAATGCAGAAAAGAGGTTAATCGGTTTTCCATCCTCGCTCTTCAGAGTCAATCGCGGACAAACGTAGAAGAGGAGAAAAATATTATATATAATCACATAACGATTATATTACCGAGAAGCGATTGCCTTTGTTTACAGATGGAAGGCTGCCTATATCTAATGCATAATGTCTCCAATATTCTCAAACTATAATCGGAAAGCGCTTTGCGGATTATGTTAAAGAAACCCTTGTAAACGACATAGTATACATGGGATTATTTATTAAGTGTTCAGCAATCGTTGAATCAGAAGTATTAACCAGATTATGTAAATTATCGCATCTCCCATGACGGTTCTTAGCTGACACGTACTGATCTATTCTAGTTTACCAAACTTTGAATAGTTCTCCCCATTTATTCAGTTTCTGACTGACATTTATAGTTGTTAATAACGGAGCACCAATAATGTGAGGATAGAACAACCTTAGGAGGAGATCTCTACATAGATTGGGACGGATATATCAGCAGTGGATTAAGAGTAAAATAGTAAGATTTTACATTTTGAGAGATTTGCTTAGCAAATCTAGTGGTAACCTAACCAATACACAAAAGTCGCTAAATGTGACAATTCTCCTGGTCAAATAATTTAAATTTTTATTTATGACATTTTGGAACGTCCAGTGTATAACCATTATCAATTTACATCCTTGTAACAAACTCAATCTCCGGCTGTAACTCAGATTGAGAACAGTTTTTCAAGGCTCGATGCACCAACGTCTTAGGATAAGGTTCTGCTGTCTAGGACAAAACGAGCCCAAACGAGTATAAGATCCAGTTCAAGTAGGCTTACGTTATACAGAGGTCGGAAAACAATTATCCTACCAGGGTACCAATACATCAAGAAAAGGCAATGCGATATTGTTATCCTTTTTTACGTATGAATCTTAAAGCTGGGTCGAATCATTAAGAAAACCCATGAAATACTTCCGATTGTTCCTTAATTTCAAAGACACAAAACGTATCATTTCCATATCGGTAATAGCATAATGGGTTTCACAATGCTAGACAATGACCCCTGCTCATGACATCCAGCAAAATATTGACCAGAGCCGGAAGAAAAGAACTATCCATAGCAATCCTATTGGTTTGTTTTTATATCGTACTGTTAAAACTAAATTCAACAGACTCAATAAAGACAGCATCTGAAATCGTATTACGAATGACTCCAATATAAGACATTAGCACAGATATCAATTTTTTTCTTCAAAGGGACAATCGTGAAAAGATTGCTAATATCAAATGAGCAAATAAATTTATTATCAGAATGAAAGGGACAATGAAAGGAAAGGATTTACATGGATTTTTTTTTTTTACTTTTTAAAGCATTTCTACACACATTATGTATATGTAAATTGAAGAAATGCTTTAAAAAGTAAAAAAAATAAATCCATGTAAATCCTTTCTAATCAATATCAATCTATGTAGATATAGCAATTAAGAACTGCCACGGAATAAGTGGAGGAGAAAAAAAATCTATTTATCCCACAACGCTTACATTAAGGCCCAGTAATCATTACTTCTGTTTTCGGAGGGACGGCTGTCTAGCCATACCGTATAGTGCCTACGATATTCTCAAATGGTAAACCAAGCGCACTCTGCTGATTATGGTAGAGAAACTTTTGGTAAGCGACATAGCACACACTGGATTATTTACTTTTGTCGCTTCTATTCAAAATTGTCCCTTTCATTCTGATAATAAATTTATTTGCTCATTTGATATTAGCAATCTTTTCACGATTGTCCCTTTGAAGAAAAATATTGATAACTGTGAATTGATTCATGCAAATGAATGTAGATATAGGTATCTTTTCTCATCGAGAACATTCAGACATACCGATGGTTATTTACAGGTTTACTTTTATATATACACTTGGTAAAGGTGCACACGCAATATATATATATATATATATATATATATATATATATATATACATATATATATATATATATATATATAGCATAATGAGAAGCCACGTA
The DNA here is from genome assembly GCA_964036315.1 of Acanthosepion esculentum. Classification (NCBI taxonomy): domain Eukaryota; kingdom Metazoa; phylum Mollusca; class Cephalopoda; order Sepiida; family Sepiidae; genus Acanthosepion; species Acanthosepion esculentum. The sequence continues at coordinate 122,254,254 of OZ038489.1, read as the reverse complement.
TACTTTCTTGGTATGTATATAATATGGAGAAAACAACTGAAAAGTTGCAAATTAAAAAAAAGCAAAATTGAATGTTTTTTTCATGAAAGTATTTATTTATATATTTATATATATATATATATTTTTGATATTTCAGATCTGCCCCGATCTTTTAGGGCAGATCTGAAATATCAAATATATATATCAAAAATATAAAAAAGATCTGTAATATCAAATATGTATATATATATATATATATATATATAAATATATAAATAAATAGTTTCACAAAAAAACAATCAATTTTTTTTTAATTTGCAACTTTTCAGTTGTTTCCTTCATATTATATATATATATATATATATATATATATATATATATATATATATACAAATGTACCTATATATGTATGTGTGTATGTGTGTGTGTGTGTGTGTGTGTGTGTGTGTGTGTGTGTGGATATAAAAGTGGACATTGACGTCAAAACTCAGGGACAACAGTCTAATGCGACAGTTTCACGTTAAACACAATCTTTGACATGGCCTAGAGATTAAGTCAAAGACTGAGAGAACGGATATTGTTTATATGTGATATAGTTACATAACTTTGGTTACCGTCAGTAGCTGGGTCATTAACCCCAAGAAAATTCACATGCTAACATACGTGCACGCACGGACATACATGCATACATATTCATATATACATATTCATATATATATATATGGAGATAGATAGATAGATAGATAGATAGATAGATAGATAGACAAAAATGAAAATAACACTGACATCTCATTTTAACAGATATATTTACCAAAATTACACAAAAATATCTTGAAATACGAAAGAGTAAATTTATTCAATAAAATCCCCATTGGCTTCAACAACGGACTCGAGACGATTTGAATTCTCCTGCATCTCTTCGGTACAATCTCCTTGTTTTATTTTGTGAATGCTACCATAATCCTTGCCTTAAGTTCATGTTTGGTGTTAAAAAATGTTTTGTTGGTCTTTCGCACAACTACGTCCCCACACATAATAATCAAGGGGTTGCACTCTGGGGAGTTAGGCGGCCAGATGTAAGGAGTGATATGGTCGGAGAAATTGTCTGTGCACTCCTGCATATATATATATATATGTATATATATATATATATATATATATGGATGTGTGTGCGTGTGTGTGTGTGTGTGTGTGTGTCTGTGTGTGTGTGTGTGTCTGTGTGTGTGTGTTGTGGATTCCGGGATGAATCCAATATCAATGAATAACAAACGCCAGGAATGGATAAGGAAAATCAATGTATTAACGTAATAATACAAACTAGTAATACGGCTTAGTAGATCCAGGAATGCGGGTTAATAGCACTAATATATATATATACAGTCTTGGTATTGAAGTATCGCGGTATGACTCCTTACTGAGTCTACGTGCTCGCTAACTGTGACTCTTGCCGCCGTCTCTGTGTATGACCTTTTCTACTACTACTGAACTCTACAACTCTTCTGCCGTTCCGTCTCGACTCCTTCACTGACTCCTCGGGTATTCACTGGTAGTAGTATATGTATACCTTGGGTGAGTCCATTTGTGTGAAAAGGGGAGACCCCGTAACAATATATAAAGAAATTTTTTATGTTTATACGTTCTTTTCATATATATATATATATATATATATATATATATATATATATATATATATATATATATATATATATATATATATATACGCGCTTACTAATCATGAAATCTAATAATCTACACTAATTCTATGCGCTTTTTAGTATGCTGTGATGTTTTTGATGAAACGATAAAATCACACCAAAATTTGATTCTACAAAGTTCTATTTCCGGTTCGCTTCCTGTCTCTTATATTAAGTATGCCTTTTTTTCCTTTCCTTTTTTATTTGCGAAGGACAAAATCACTCTAATGCCATAGACGCCAAAATAGTTTTCCGTCATTCGGCAAAGAATACAGGGATCATGCAGTCAGCAGTTTGACAATTAATCAACACAAACAAATCGATCAGTGCTTAAATGTATTTAGTGAAGCCTTAAAAAGAGTCTTTTTTGTATTTTCAAAACTTTCGACAACTATTTCCTCTCTTCATCTATTTTTTTCTATTTCTATGCCTTTCTAACTTTTTAAAATCATAGTTCTGTTTCTGGACTATCCATTTTATTTTGTCCATATCTATCTATCTATATATATATCTATCTATCTATCTTGTCTTCTCGTTCATCTATCTATCTATCTATCTTATTTTATCGTTCATCTATTTATGTATCTATCTATCTATCTATCTATCAATTTATCTATCTATCTATCTATCTATCTATCTATCTTGTCTTCTCGTTCATGTATCTATCTGTCTGTCTATCTATCTATCTATCTATCTATCTCGTCTTCTCGTTCAACTATCTATCTATCTATCTATCGATCTATCTATCTATCTAACTATCTTGTCTTCTCGTATATATATATATCTATCTATCTATCTATCTATCTATCTTGTCGTCTCGTTCAAATATCTATCTATCTATCTATATATCTCGTCTTCTCGTTCAACTATCTATCCATCTATCTATCTACCTATCTTGTTTTCTCGTTCAACTACCTATCTATCTATCTAACTTGTCCTCGTTCATCTATCTATCTATCTATCTATCTATCTATCTATCTATCTATCTATCTTGTCTTCTCGTTCATCTATCTATCTACCTATCTATCTTGTTTTCTCGTTGATGTATATATCTGTCTATCTATCTATCTATCTTGTCTTCTCGTTCAAATATCTATCTATCTATGTATCTATCTATCTGTCTATCTATCTATCTATCTTCTCGTTCTTCTATCTATTTATCTATCTATCCATTTTGTCATCTCGTTCATGTATCTATCTATCTATCTTGTCTTCTCGTTCAACTATAAATCTATCTATCTATCTATCTATCTTGTCTTCTCGTACATATATCTACCTATCTATCTATCTTGTCTTCTCGTTCATGTATCTATCTATCTATCTATCTATCTGTGTCGTCTTCTCGTTCAACTATCTATATATCTATCTATCTATCTTGTTTTCTCGTTCAACTATCTATCTATCTATCTATCTATCTACCTATCTATCTTGTCTTCTCGTTCATCTATCTATCTATCTATCTTGTCTTCTCGTTCATCTATCTATCTATCTATCTATCTATCTATCTATCTATCTCTCTCTCTCTCTCTCTCTATATATATATATATATATATATATATATATATATATATATATATATATATATATCTTGTCTTCGCGTTCATCTATCTATCTATCTATCTATCTATCATGTCTTCTCGTTCATCCATCTATCTGTCTTTTCTATCTATCTGTCTATCAGTCTATCTATCAATCTATCTCGTTTTCTCGTTCAACTATCTATCTTGTCTTCTCGTTCATGTATCTATCTATCTATCTATATATCTATCTATCTATCTATCTTGTCTTCTCGTTCAAATATCTATCTATCTCGTCTTCTCATTCAACTATCTATCCATCTATCTATCTATCTATCTATCTATCTATCTATCTTGTTTTCTTGTTCAACTATCTATCTATCTATCTTGTACTCGTTCATCTATCTATCTATCAATCTATCTGTCTTGTCTTCTCGTTCGTGTATCTATCTGTCTGTCTATCTATCTATCTATCTATATTGTCTTCTCGTTCATGTATCTATCTAACTATCTATCTATCTATCTTGTTTTATTGTTCATCTATCTATATATCTATCTATCTATCTTGTCTTCTCGTTCGTGTATCTATCTGTCTGTCTATCTATCTATCTATCTATCTATCTATCTATCTATCTATCTCGTCTTCTCGTTCAACTATCTATATATCTATCTATCTATCTAGTCTTCTCGTTCATCTATCTATCTATCTATCTGTCTGTCTTGTCTTCTTGTTCATCTATCTATCTATCTATCTATCTCTGTCTCTGTCTCTGTCTCTCTCTCTCTCTCTCTCTCTCTCTATATATATATATATATATATATATATATATATCTTGTCTTCCCGTTCATCTATCTATCTATCTATCTATCTATCTATCTATCTATCTTGTTTTATCGTCCATCTATCTATCTATCTATCTATCTATCTATCTATCTATCTATCTATCTATCTTGTCTTCTCGTTCATCTATCTATCTATCTATCTATCTATCTATC
>OZ038489.1:122230068-122245068 GCA_964036315.1 Acanthosepion esculentum | reverse complement strand
CTGTCTATCTATCTATCTCGTCTTCTCGTTCAACTATCTATCTATCTCTCTATCTATCTATCTTGTTTTCTCGTTCAACTATCTATCTATCTAACTATCTATCTTGTCCTCGTTCATCTATCTATCTATCTATCTATCTATCTATCTATCTATATATCTATCTGGCTTGTCATCTCGTTCATCTATCTATCTATCTATCTATCTTGTTTTCTCTTTCATGTATATATCTATCTATCTATCTATCTATCTATCTTGTCTTCTCGTTCAACTATCTATCTATCTATCTATCTATCCTCTCGTTCTTCTATCTATCTATCTATCTATCTATCTATCTATCTATTTATCTATCTATCTATCCATGCTGTCATCTCGTTCATGTATCTATCTATCTATCTTGTCTTCTCATTCAACTATCTATCTATCTATCTATCTATCTATCTATCTATCTATCTATCTATCTATCTATCTATCTATCTATCTTGTCTTCTCGTTCATGTATCTATCTATCTATCTTGTCTTCTCGTTCATGTATCTATCTATCTATCTTGTCCTCGTTCATCTATCTATCTATCTATCAATCTATCTATCTTGTCTTCTCGTTCATGTATCTATCTGTCTGTCTATCTATCTATCTATCTATCTATCTCGTCTTCTCGTTCAACTCGCTATCTATCTATCTTGTCTTCTCGTTCAAATATCTATCTATCTATCTATGTATCTCGTCTTCTCGTTCAACTATCTATCTATCTCTCTATCTATCTATCAAAGGCGACAGGCTGTTTCATGCTGGACGAAATCGTCAGTAAATCGTCAGGACATACGCTCTAGCTCTGATATTGAGCACTTTTTCCCCCTTAAATATAGCACACCTTAAAACTATATTTCTTCATGTATATATATATATATATATATATATATATATATATGACGATTGCATCTAGCATGAAACAGACTGTCGCCTCTAAGTGTTGACTTCTATGTTCACTTTTATATTTACACACGCTCTATCTCTGATATTGAGCACTTTATCCCATATATAAAGCACACTTTAAGACTATATTTCTTCACACATATATATATATATATATATATATATATATATATATATATATATATATATATTAATATGCATATATATATATATATATATATATATATATATATATATATATATATATAGTTAAATATTAACAAAAGTGCTTTGTTAAGTATCTTTGTTCAATGTTTCGGATTGTTTTCTGGTTTCTTATGAAAGGTCGAAGATAGATTCTCTGATGTCTGACTCCTTTGGGTATTCAGAAACCATTATCAGAGATTTTGATTCTCATCTGATATTTTGACTAGCTGAATATATTCAATTTTTCACCGAAACAAGGCTAATGATCCGAGATATAAATTTTCTTAAGAAAATGCCTTTAACAAAGAACAAACTTTTGTTTGTCTCTAATAGAACTTGTATACACCAAATATTGTTTCACAAATACGGTATATATATATATATATATATATATATATATATATATATATATATATATATATATATATATATATATATATATATATATATATGGGGGTGTACGTGCTATTATGAAATCTGTAATTCACGTTATAAATACAGATAAAGGTGCATGGAAGTCATTAGTAGATTAGTCTGCGAGTCTTTCCGACTTTGAATGCCGCTCCTTCTTCATACTTGTTACTATCATCGCTAAAATTAATATAGAATATGGACAATTGATTATCTGAAGACAGCAGACATCGTAGCAGCTGTTACATCGTCTTGCTCTGTGGCGAATTCATAGACAGGAAATTGACAAAATAATAAGAATTGAAAAATTAAACAATAGTGTTATTGTTAAATAATTATTTTAATTAAACAATTAATTATAATCTTTAATTTTATTCCAGTCTAATCTCACTTGACAAAAAATTGTGAAGCCGAATTTATTTCATTTTTGTGATGGAAAGACATGGTTTTCGTAATAGTTATTTTCCCACTAATTCTCTAACACTTATACAAATTACACAGCAATTTCTCACATTTACTCGGTATCATATCGGTTAATATTAATATAATATCGAATTATATAACGAGAAATCGACTCTTAAGTCTGACTAATATATTGTTCATATATATTCATATATATTTTCATATATATTCATATATATTTTCATATATATTTTTCATTAAAATTTTACATGATTTTCGTCGTATTAACTGGGCCCGTTAGTCTTAGGGCATTAGTTAATTATTAAAAAGCGCTAATCGGGAATTTAAAAAAATGGACTCAAGATGTGAAACAAGATGTAATGCTTTATTATTGAACTCAGTAATAAAACAAGATTTAATGCTTTATTATTGAACTCAGTAATAAAACAAGATTTAAGGCTTTATTATTGAACTCAGTAATAAAACAAGATTTAAGGCTTTATTATTGAACTCAGTAATACACGAATGACTGCAGACCAACATTCTGCGTACTTGAATTAAACGAGCTGCTAAAAATCAGATTAAAGAATAAAAAAGCTCCGAAAACTCCCATGAAAGGTTCCACAAATTAAAACTGGCAGCTGATCTCGAAAATGACTACCAATCAGTCGTTTAATCGGGCAAGAAATCATTTGTAAAATTTTAAAACCTTTTGTTCTGTCTTCTTGAATTCTGTTCTTTTATTCTCCTTTCTCGTCAATAGCGACTTCTTATTTTCTTTCACTTTCACTACTCCTTGCATCTTAGTGGCATTATCGCCTTGCTTCGTGTGAAATGATATAAAAAAAAGAAAAATGAATAATGTTCGACAATACATCGTCTAATAAAATTCGAAATAATATTATTTCTGTTTCTGTTTGAATAGATAACATGTAAGTTATTATCAACTTGGGATGAATTACAAGCAGCGGAGAATTTCATGTCTCTTCACATAATAACCGTATTTTCTAATCAGTTTTGTTGAGTTCCTTCTAAGAAAATATTTAGTATTATTTTTTTTCTTTTATAATTGCATTTTTGTAATGTTTTTTTTTGCTAGTGTTCTTTCTACATATCGTAGAAACATTCGGCGAGGCAAACAGAAAGACGAGCGTGTGTGTAAAATCGACAATCTACAAAAACAAAGGAATCAGAAGACGTTTAAAGACCTCCAGCCCATGTATAGTTATTGAAATGTGTGTATAAAAGACATATTCGAAATAGTAAAGAAGCTGCGATAGTTTGTATTATGGCGCTGTGTGCTTATCGAAGTGCGCGTGCGCGACTGTGTGTGAGCACGAGAGAAAGAGAATGTGTGTCTGTGTACCGAATCGTTTAAGGCAACATCGATATAACATAGCCTCTCGTAATATCGAATGTGGTTTTTATATTAACGACCATAAGGCATTCCATCGAGCGTGTTGTGGTAAAAAGTAAAAATAATATGCAAAAAAAAAATGCTATAAAATATTTTGTCTCGTTATTTAAAAATAATAAATGTTACTTAAAATTATTTAAATATTTGTTTGGTAGTAAGCTTATCGGTCGTTAAATAAGCGAACATATTTCTTTGTTGAGGCCTAGATACTTTGAATTAACCAGTATCAGCAGAATTGGTAATTGTACTCCATTATGAGTCGTTGATTTTGAATGTTGATATTAACTAATGTAAAAAAATAAATACTAAACGGAATAAATAAAAGATATTTTGTAAGATAAATAAGAATATTAACGAACATCTTCCTTAATTACTGGAGTACTTAGGGGAATCACTAAAATCTTGCGGAATTGGTCCACGGCCAACATCCAACTCTCACACATACCAGCAAGAAGTTGCATATGCACTGTGACGGCTAAATTCCAGTCAACGGCATCGACCTGCTGGTTAAACTGTTTGAGAATAGTCGGAAGGTCTTTATGACCCGACCGGTGAAGGGGAAAGCCTCTTCCCCACCCACCTGTGCCAAGCGATCATTGGCCAGTCACCAACCTGGGAGTAGGAGTTGCGCCTCAGAGGTCAATAGTCTTACCAGTAGGCGAAGGAAATGCCAGCAAGGAGAAATGGGGTAACCTCGACATTCCCAGTGCAAAAGAAACAGGCAAACCATTGCACTATTTTGCCTTGAACGCCACTATGAACCACAGAGAAAGGGGGAGAGATGACCACAGCTGTGCAGCAGGCGCTCACTGTATAAATAAATAAAACAAGCTTATTGAAGGCAGGAAAGATCCTGATTAGATCGTCGGTGATCTGCATTGATATTGGATTCCGGTAAGAATCAGAAATGATTTGTGGAAATCAATGGAATAATAATAATGATGATATTGATATAATAATGCAGGCATACCGATTTCAAGAGACAACATAAAACTTCAGTTGAGATTATATGAAATCTTTACGAAGAGAATATCTGAAGATAAAAAGCACATTACCTATTAACTGTGACATAGAATAAACTATATCAAGTCTAAGACAAAAAGATTACAAATCACTAATGCGTAAATAGAGAAATTGGTTTGTAAATTATTCATGAAGTAAATGAAGCAAATTAGGTCAAAATTAAAATGGAAAAAAATGAATTGTAAGATTTTGGAAAACCAGAATCAACCCTATAGACGCATATACTAATGATAGAAAAGAAAGTCGGATGACCAGTAAGGTCGGTGTTACTTAACAAAACTAACAAAATGAGCGACTGAGGAATAAGAGATCAGAGACTGGAGAGAGAGGGTGAGTAGATACTGTGCCGGTTACATTAAAATTAAAAGAAAAAAAAATGCAGACATTGACATCAGAACAATTAGGAACTGTACCAATGTATGAGATTTGAAAAATCAGACCCCATTAGTATATGTACGAACCTGGGCCCGTGGTAGAAAATAAAAGCAAACGCTATATTCTTTTAGAGTTTGAAATTTAAACGGATCAACGCACTAGATTACAAGATCAGATCCATTAATTGTGAACAAGTAAAAAGTATATAGAGACAGGTAGCCACTACAACAGATGCCTGACTAAATACGTCTACTGTTATGTGACATGTCGCTATAGGAAATTTGCGATCAGTGCCCTCCACAGTTCCCTTTAAATAACATTTGACTTTTTACCATCCCTCTTTGCATCTGCTCTCCTTTCTTTTGACACAGGGAGTAGGTAAAGATTACTCTCCTTCTTTATCCTACAAGAGCCAAATTCTCCAGATCTTTTCCCGCAAATAATTATGTATGATTGTAAGTATAATTTTCCTTGTAGTTCATACTTTCCCTAAAACATCCTTCTTAATCACATGCTCTTGCCATGACATTCTTCATAGTCGTAGATCCTCATTTCTGTTGCTTATTCCTCTGTGAGGAGATTTTAAAGTAATCGCAGCCATATATGAAATTGGAAGTTATGGATTTCAGCGTACTTTTCATTGAGCACATTTTATTTTATCTTAATTATTCGCTTAATGTTAGAATATCTCTTTCGTTATTCATATGCATCTTCAAATGACTAAACTATCACTGTACCTGGTTAATCTGACGTTTGCAATTCATAGTTCACAACTTTTGGTAGCGACAGTCTTCTGTCATCTTATCAGCAACAGTTTGTTCTTTCCTTTTCCTTGCCTTTACTGCCTTTTCTAAGTGGATTGTTTTCAGTGTACTTTATGAAGCTTATAGTCGTTTATTTTTTATGTTGAATTTATGTACCCCGATAGTAATTCCTGATATGTCATCTTGTTTTCTTTAGCGTTTTTCGTAAACTTAACTCTCACTATAGGCTAAACAGATCTGGCGCGAAAAGGCATTCTTGTCTGACACTTCTATTTATTCGTAGCCACTACTCTTGTTCTCTGTTCGCAATACATTGATGATCACAAGAATCTCATTCTTAAGTAAATCGATTTTTGTGTCGTAACTTAAATGTTTTGTGCAATCTCTGAGAAACTACTTTATACCTTCCTGTATTTCCTTTGCCCACCCTGACAGCATTCTGATAATAAAATTCTTTTTCCTGTGTCTTGAACAAATCTAAACTTGTCTTGTCCTATTTTTGGTCTACAGCTTCTAAGAGTTGTTGTGATTAGAATCTTAAGTTAAGTTATGTTGTTTATTAAGCTGATCGCTCCACGGAGTTCACATTCATTGGTGTCATTGTTATCGATAAATGAAGATAATAAAGATATGAAGATAATAAAATTCAAGGAAAGTTAATGGTTAATGCTAACTGAAGCCTACTAAAAAAATACAGAATTTCTAATATGAATGCTGGACCTCCATCTTGATTGTCACATTTTCAAAAGACTCGAAGAACCTTGAAATGTTTATGGAAGAAATGACAATGCGAAGAAGAACCAGGAGTGACAAAGTGCTGGTTATGAAGCACATCTACAAGTCTGGCAAAATGGTCACATATCAGATTTGTCTTAACAGCCTCTTTGTTAGGAGGCAGTCTTTTTCGTAACTCCACGTGAAATCAGGTAGATGACCACAAATATCGTGATTCTTGTGTCAACATAAAAACACACTCTGAATGATCAACGCTTATGCAAACGGAGAAAGTAACAGAGGAAAACTTATATGACATAAGTAACTTCCAAATAACCTTTCCCTCTGAATATGATAAAATACAAATCTCTGTCAACCAGTGAGGATCTGATTCAGTAAATTAGCCAGTCAACCCACGAGATAAGTGTCCTAACAAATGGCATAAGTATACAAAAGTGAAATGTAAGGTCCGCAGCGTGACACGAACGTATCTGAAATATTCATTGTATAGATTTCGATGCATAAAAAATAAATGTCGTATGCAATAATTTTTATCATTACAGACTTATTGAAGTGTTGATTAATGAACAGACACGCGAGCAAACAGACACACACATTTATATATATATATATATATATATATATATATATATATATATATATATATATATATATATACAGACTCACGTGCATATTGATTCCTCGACAAATATATTAATAAATATCGCATTTATATTAACTAATTGTCTTTTTCATGAATAAATATGACTTTCTCCTGAAATATAATTAAAAGTCATATTTTACAATCATATCACCCCATGCAAAGCAGTGAAGCCACTAAGACTGGAGGTTTTACTGAGTATGGGAAGAACAAGAAAAAAGAGAAACATTGGGGATCGAGTAGAATAGAAAAGTAATCAGGTAGACAGTAGATAGCCATTGACATTGCATTTAATGTTTTGAAGATCAAAATGAACTGGAAAGCATGAAAGCAAAAGAAAGTTCAAGAAATGAGACAAGTAAGAAAAGAAACTGATAAAATAGAATTTATAGTTGTTTCTAAGCCAATTTAACTGTGAATAAATTAAGGTTTGCCGCCATTCTCGTTCTGCCCTCTGAATTCATAAAATTTAGGTACCATAATGAAGAGTACATCCGAAGCATTACCATGAAAGTATTTATGCAAAAAGCACAGGGAATCTACGTTAAGGCGGTGGGAAAATGACTGATATCAAAACTCCAGCTCAGGAACAATAATATTTCTGATTTTTCTTTGGAATTTATCAACGATCTACAGCAAGAGTACTGGGACAGTTGTGGCTGCAGTATTCGCATCATGGACGAAGGGTAGACGTATAAATATGCAAGATTCTGTGGGAAACGTTCTCTTGCACGACACAATGACCCGACTTTCTTAACAGCAGACCTAGCAATTGATTCAATATAATCTTTCCGCTTCATATCAACTGAGAAGGTTAGATCGAGAGGGTGCAACGAGTCACTCTCATGGAGGTTAGCGGCAGCCATGTTGATTGGAAGCAGAGAGGGATTTTTCAGAAAGAAGATTCATTTTGGTGGCGTGAAAATTAACAAGACACTTCTTGCCCCAGTTAACCACAATCTTTAGGTTATTTTTGTGATCACCTGCAAATTTCATTTTATCGAACTGACCAGATTTATTATCGATACCGGAGTAAAGAGTTGTGGCATTAGCATAGAATATGAGAACTGGTGTTATCAGGAAGGATGTTGATGAAAATTAAGAACAAAATTTGTTTATGGATAGAACCCCGTGGCGGCGGGACCTGCATTGCTACAAAAACATCTCGAAGAGCGGCCATTCAGGATAACTTTCATTTCACAATTGGATAAGAAAGATTGAATTAATTAATAAGGTCGTCCGGAAATACTGTAGTATTCAACTTGTGGAGAAGAGCGGAATGCCAAACCCTATTAAACGTTTTCCAGATGCACAAATCAATTGCCCAGCTTCACCAGTTTTATCTAAAGCTTGATAGACTCTTTCAGTAGTAATCGTTATTACATCTTCAAGTGATCTACAGAAACGATTTTGCCATATTTCTTGTCTGAAAGAAGGCCTTGCTCTCTGAGATGCTTAATCAATTCGAAGTTGATTAGACCCTCGAATAATTTACCAAAAAGAGGAAGAAGGTCGATAGTTTATGGGGGTAAGACGGTTCACCTGAGTTCTAACAAACTGGGACAAGAAAAGAGCATTTTCGATAAGCAGGAAAACAAGAGTTAGAGAGGCATTTATTGCAGAGTTTAGTGAGAACAGGAGCCAATTCTGGAGCACATTTCTTGGGGACTATTACAGCGATAGCACCAGGTCTACATGCATTGTAGTGATCCTGATAAGAAATAATTTCAGAAACTATTGAAGGAGTTATATGCAGATCACTCTGCAGAGATGAAGTTCTAAATGGAATGTCAGGCAGGGATGCTCCAGATGAGTCAAAAGTAGAGTTTTCGGAGTACTTAGTGGCAAAATAATCAGTTACAGATGAAGAATAGAAGACTTACTCTTATTTAATACACTATTACAGAGCCTCCAGTAGTCAAGAGATCCAAAGTTTTCAGAGGCTATATGGTGCCTCATTCTACCGGCAAACGAAGAATTAACAGCTTCGGGACACGTTTACATTTGTTACGTGCAGCCAGGAAGTGGTGTCTGTTGTGATCGAATCAATCATGATGGTATAGCTATAAATAGTGATTCCTGAAGGTTATGGCGGCGGAACAGGCCAGTGTGAACTGAGAGAATTTGAATTTCACCTGGTATTTCCGAGAGGTTACAAAAGCATCGATGCCGGCTTTGACCCAAGAATAAATCACACTGACACAATTTTCAATAGTGGCGACACGAAGAAAGTCGCGGAGTGAATCTCAATCAGCTTATAGGAATTTCCTATTTAATAGATGACTGGAATTACATATCAAGAGCGTGGTCCGAATAGCTAAGAATCCAGTTTCGAATCTCGACAAGAGGAAAGAGACGAAAGGAGGAAACAAGTCAAGTGAGGAAGCATGTTGATCAGATTTATTACGGAAACGAATAGGGAAATTCAGCAATGTCAGTAAGATTAGAATCCGTAAGCCATTGAAGTCACCAAACGCAAAAATTTTAGCAAATGAGTCATTTCTCCACTGTTAGGAATTTTGTTCAATATATTACAGTTCCGAGAAGAGGGAGTGGTCAAGGAAAAAAAGATGCAAATACTCAATACTATATATATATATATATATATATATATATATATATATATATATATATATATGTAATTGTTTACAAAACAACGTAATCTACCAAGCCACGACAAAATCAGCAGATAACGAAGAAAAAGTATATATAGGAGTAACCGAAGGGCCATGGAAACAAAGAAATTATGTACACAAAATGTCTTTCACAAATAGTAAATATGCGAACAGAACAATGCTTTCTAAGTATATCTGGGAAATAAAAAACAAAACACACACCACACCAAAAATATCTCGGAAAATAAGGAAAAAATCATCAGCCTACAACAACCTATCAAAAACTTGCAAACTTTGCTTGGAGGAAAAAATAGCTATCATTACCTTCCCAGATCAAAATAAATTATTAAATAAAAGATCCGAGCTAATCTCAAAATGTAGACATGAAAACAAATTTTTACTACGTAACTTAAAATAGAAAAATAAATAAATATATAAACAAACAACAATAAAATAAGCAAAATAAATTACTCCAAACAAATCACAAAACCACACCTGTTAGAATATGCGAAACAAAATCAAAACAAAAGAACGGACGAAAGTTATAACTGTTATACAAATAAAAATAATAATAAAAAAAACATTCATAAAAGATAATATACTACGTTACTTAAAAACCGAAAGCCAAAAATATATAGTGTAACAAATAAATAACAACAAGTATAATAAATCGATCTAAATACATCCAAATATATAAATAAACTAACAACCGATTACGATAAAGTAGCCGTTTAATAAAAAAACAAAACAAAAAAACAAATAAAGATAACCAACCTAAATAGATAAATTAAAAACTGTTCCCACCTAAATAATAGTCAGAAAAAAACCACAACATCACACCTCAAAATTCAACAAACAGATTTAATCAATGACAAATAAACAAATATATAAGATAAAAAATAAAAATGAAAACAAATAAAAACAAGCAAAACAATTTGACCCAAATAAATAAGCGAACAATCAACTTCCGGTAAATGACGGCCATTATAGACTACCAACAATAAGCTATAGAAACAAATTTTTCCTACGTTAACCAAAAACACCGATCAAAATAAAAGAATAAATAAATAAATATATAAGATAAAAAATAAAAATAAAAAAAACAAACAAAAAACAAGCAAAATAATTTGACATAAATAAATAAAAAAATAAGCGACTTCCAGTAAAAGTAACCGCCAAAATAGACTACCCATAATGCACCACTGACCCTTATATAAATAGCCGAGAAAAATAACAGCACTAGTCGCCTGACGATTGCACTAGCATGAAACAGACTGTCGCCTCTAAGTGCTGACTTCCATGTCCACTTTTATATTTACACACGCTGTATCTCTGATATTGAGCACTTTACCCCATAAATATAGCACACTTTAAGACTATATTTCTGTATATATATATATATATATATATATATATATATATATATATATATATATATATATATATATATATATATGTAGATAGAGAGATAGATAGATAGATATGAACAGACTGTGATAGATAGATAAATAGATAGATAGATAGACATTAACAGTGATATATATATATATATATATATATATATATATATATATATATATATAGATAGATAGATAGATAGATAGATAGGAGCAGATTGCGATAGATAGATAGATAGATAGATAGATAGATAGATAGATAGATAGATATTAACAGTGATATATATGTATATATATATATATATAGATAGATAGATAGATAGATAGATCTTAACAGTGATATATATATATATATATATATATATATATATATATATATATATATATATATAAGGTAGATAGATAGATAGATAGATTTAAGCAAGGATTAAAAGATGAAGGTAGGATAACTGGAAAATGGTAAAAATTCTAATTAGGTGGAGCAATACATTATGACCTGCGAAGTTAATGCTGTATTCTTTACCAAATTTAAAAAGCTAACATGTTCTGAATGAAAACAGACTGTCGAACCTTGGTGTTGACTTTAGTGTTCACTTTTGCATTTACCTACGCTCTATCCCTGCTACTGAGCAATACAAGCCAGGAATATATGAAGGTACCGCACATTAAGTACTGGTGTTAATAAAATCATGTTCCATTTAATATCAGTATCATCTTATGAAAGTTATATGATCTTATTGTTATATTAATCTCAGTTATGGCATTTTTTCCATAAATAAAATATCAAAATTAATACTAAACTGAATGGAAATACAGATAACACAGTAAAACGTAGTAAATATACATACAATTATAGTATTTTATGTACACTTCTGATAAAATTTCATAAGAAAGGTACCTAATTAATTTATAGATACCTTTCTTATGAAATTTAATCTCATTCGTAACAGTCTTGTTTTAATTTCTTTATAATATATTTTATCATAAAGCATCATAAACGTAAAGGTGAAAGCTAAGTACAAAGTTTTCCTTAAAAATAACGAGGTAAATAATTTGTTCACTTAAATGTAAAATATTTCACTTATCTCCTTCCGTAGAACAAATTATCCTCACGGATTCCATCAATATGTCATTCAACACCTGTCAAGTGACGCGAAAGTTTATGACCTGCTTTGTTTTATTTTCAAATTACCTCTTTTCAGCGCAAAAGCTAAGTTAAGCTTGGTTCAAAACATTTTAAATAAACATTATAATTTCTTTAAAGTAAGTTTTAAAAAAATGATAATTTATATGTAAAAGAATTTCAAACTGAGATTTTCATTGATTCTATAAAATGGAAAAAAAATGGTCAATTTTGCTGACTCAAAAAAACAAGATTTTTAACGAAATTTTCGGACGTGTTAGGAACGATTAAAAAATGTAAAAAAAATACTTTGATCTTTCCTCTTAATAATAACATAAACATTTAGACGATAAAATTTTGTTTTCGTCAAGTTTGGCGTCATTTTCATCATGCTATGCTCTTTTTTTAGCGATCTTGTGGAGGTACCTAATTTAATATAACAGTGCTATTAAGTATATATTAATACATATACTTATTATTCCTCACCGGTAGCACGACTCGGAGTTTCATGCACAACGCAATCTTCAGGTGCTGGTTAGAGACTGAACTTTACATAAGTTAAGTTTTAATAGAAATATTTGGTTAGTGCAATCCTGATACAGTCCATATATTATACAGGGATTACGTTTTTTTGTTTGTTTTTTTAAATATTGTATTTCAAATAGACGGGATTTATACATTATATTTAAAATAAATAGGGATTATATATATATGTATATTTTTTAAAAATATGTATTAAAATAAACGGACCTAAAACTATAAAAAATATTTTTTAAATAATCAAGAAATTATTATTTAAAATAGACGCGATTTATATTTTATATTAAACCTAAACGGGGATTAATGTTTTTATAAAAATAAACGAATCTAAAACTATAATATGTGTGTGTGTGTACGCGCGTGTGTGTGTGTGTACGCGTGTGTGTGTGTGCGTAGATTTGTGCGCACATGTGTGTATATATTATGTGTACTATTTTGAACATATGAACCAAATAGAAATATACATAAATCGAGTTGCTGTACATTTTATACATTGAGCAATTTTCTTTTGATTTTTGTTTTTTTAAATCGGCTTGAATTGCCTAATTTCAGAATAAGTTTTGCCTTGTAATTGATTTCAGTGAATGAAGATTTTATCAGTGTCTTCTATTATTATAATATTAGAGTACATTGATATTTCTCGCATTGTCTCGCAGATTTTTGCCGCTTTGACATACGATCGTCCCAAAATGACAAAATAAAATGAAAAATAATATGGAATATTAAATAACCTTTTTTTAAAAAGAAACATTCTTAGAATTGATATAAAGTATATGTACTGAGCACATTGTTTTGAAAGGAATCGGCTAGAACTGTCCAGTTTCAATGTAGATTTTCCCTGTAACTCATGAGAATTATAAAGATCGATCGATAGATAGATAGATAGATTGATAGATAGATAGATAGATAATGAACAGTACATAGATAGATAGATAGATAGATAGATAGATAGATAGATAGATAGATAGATCACATCAATATTAGATGAGTCACTTAAAGAGATTAACATAGACAAAGAGAAAAGTGTATATATGTATTTAGGTATAAGTCGCATTAATAATAGATGAGTCAGTTGTAATAAATAAATATGATTTTCTCTCTGAATATAATTACGAAAGTGATATGTGTCGGCAAAGCCCGTCTTCGCCTACTTAACAATATTTCGTTCTTTGTTCGCCGCCGCCGAAAACTCCAGCTTCTCATATTAATCAAGAGAATTTCTTCTTTTTCCTTTGAAATTTGAATATTTAACTACATTTTTTTTCTTATTTTTTCAATAGAATTTAACAAAAGTCTTTTTCATTTTCACTTTCTTTGTTAGCGCGCATTTTTGATCGCCTCTGCCGAAAAAAGAAGTTTGGGGAGGGGGGTGAACAGAATAAAACGAGGATAAATCAGAAGGTATGGGGATGCCAAAGGATCAAAGTGAAATTCCTGGCAACCAATTTTAAAACAAAATCAGAGGTCATCAATTTTTTTCCAGCAAAAGTCTTACCAGCCAGAACCAAATATTTGAAATTAATGTAAGAATGGCTGGTAACATCGCGTATCACCAGAGATGATTTCTAGACAAAATTCGATGTTAGTAATTGGAGATGAACACATATAATAGGGGATATATTTGTAAGGCAATAGGAATGTTGAAGTAAATTTATTTGGTTTCGAACATGATAAAAATCTTCCAGTTCGAGATGGGGAAACATAAAGCAATTAGTAAAAAGGCTGAGTAATAAATTCCGAATTTGGGATTCACCAATTTAATGTAAGCAAACAACTTACAATGTTCTATAAATTGTATGTGTGGTTGTTATAAGCATGGGCTAGTTTGTGACATCCTATATGCGATCACTATTTTAAAAATATGCTGGTATAATATAAACTATCGTATTTTAATTGAATAACTAGTGAGCTACTATAGTTCAATACTGAGTGGTAAAAAGACGGCTTCTACTTCGGTTGGTTCAGAATATTAGGCGTTGAATGCCAGGAGAAGTCGAATTAGGCATATAATTTCTATACTTGAAGTCTTCCAACTATTTACAAACAATTCGACTGTAGCGCGCTTCACTTCAAGCGCAAAATGGACCCTGCACCTGATTATTTTCTTTATGTATGGCAACCATATTGTTCATCAGCACATCAGTGAAGTTTGCTTAATAGCATAAAAGTAAACATCTGGAAATTGATATTTAAAGCCAAAATTGTTTTGATGTTTTCATTAGACATTGTTTTTTATATTCAATATTTAATATAACGTTACTTAAATAATATTTCAAAAAGAATTTTAAATTTACCGGACTTGGAATGCTAAAAATGGCGAAAGAATCTAGTATTTACAATCAATTAAAATACTAATAATTATATTTTATTTATAAAAAACTGACTTGACATCAAGTTTAACGACAGCCATCGGCGGTGTTTATTTTATTCATTTGATTGCG
>OZ038489.1:122157568-122222568 GCA_964036315.1 Acanthosepion esculentum | reverse complement strand
AGAAATGAATGCAATCACTTATTTAGCCTCCACGTATCAATTTAATGATGAATCTCCTGTTCCTATTTAAATTCATCCAACAGGGATCTGATAAAGGAGATATCCGTGAGAAAAGAAAATGGTACCTAAACAAAGATGGTCCATGAGAAGCAAATAAAATTGTATGATATCAATAATCTGTATTAACATATCAAATAATCAGATAATTATTTGTTCATGTATCGAGGATATTTGGTTATTCTATTTTATGTTTCTCTAATCAATATCTGTTGGATTTTGTGATATGAAAAAAATAAGTTCAGCTTAACTCAATCAATCTTCACAATCCCAGAAAATAAACATCATCACTCATTTTAAATAGAAGCATGTATTGCAAGTATTAGTCCGTACAATATTTTGTTCATATTAGTATATATAGAGATTTTTAAAGTCAGTTGATTAAAAATCATTGGTTAATATTCACTATATACATTATTCAAGGACACGCGTTGGCGTTGGCGTTGGTTAGATCCATTGACAGGACCCAAAGAGTGTGAGATCAATACCCGGTTAAGGCAGTGGGGTACTTTCAGAGGGGAATTAACAGGAGATAACTGATAACTGACATCCATTAAACTTGGCACGTGGAACTAGAACAGTCTGCCCCAGTGAGCGAAATAAAGGGTTCAGCTCGACATTCCAAACACCTGAAGAAAGCCAGAGCGTACAACGGCTGAAACGTTGTAATAAATATAGCGACAAAGATGAGGACAATAGTCCGAATAATGTAAATAGTGTACATAATACCTTATCTCAGAAATATAGCCAGACACTGGTTAATATTCATTTTATTAATAAAATATTTACATTTATAATAAAACCATATTCCTCATATGAATATTGAAATTTAAGAAAATAATTTCTTTAATATTAATTTTTTAGGTAAACATTGATATTCCTAATAAAGTCTATTAAGATTTATAAAAAAAATTATTTTCGTTTTATTTGTTTTGTTTTTTGTTTTGTTTTGTTTTTTGTTTCTTTTTGGGTTTTTTTCAATTAACTAGCATACTTTCGATTCGGAGAATTTGCTGCTGAATTCGTCAGATATTTCAGGACATGACGGGACAAAGGCGAAAGAAAAAAAAAGTTATTTTTTATAGATATGTTACCAGATTTAATTCCGGTAAACATAATCAACAACTCTTCTGGTTGCCGATAAATAATACGTGTTTCATTATAACGATGAGTTTTTTTTTTCGGTAAGCAATATAAACAGTGCCGAATCATTAATTTTAAACTGATATCCTATGAGAAGCTTTCGGGAAATTGAATCTCGTTTTAAACGATTCTGAATATTTGGAGTTTTTTTAATTCCCCCAAAACTTTTCCGGTCACCCACATCAAATTCTGTCGAGAATGTATTTTGGCAAATCGGAAACGTGTATTTCATTACTCTTCCTGATATTTTCAGAATTATTGCTTTATTTCTGTTGAAGTGAATTACCTGGTCACCTTCCAAAAACGGACACTCCTTGCTTATCCATCTCAGATTTACAACAGATATTAAATCTTATCCAAACACACTTTGATTGTAGTTTTTTCTTTCGTCTAAATAAGTCTAAATAAATAAATTGAATAAATAAAGTGATAAATGAATAAATCATTTTTATTGTGTTTACAGAATGCAAACCGAAGCAAGATACGGAATAAAAAGATGGTTTTCGAATGTGTTTATTAAGTTTAGGTTTAAGTACACGACAATACTGTATAAACATTTAGTAATAAATTAGAACTGTTACAACTGGTATAAACGCAACATTAAAGCTGTAGAAAGCTTGTTAACGCAATCATTATTTCACGTGTATCATACCTGAAATAACGATCAAGTATAACTTCCGGCCTTGTAAAGAGATCATTTAGTGAACAGGTTGTTGGAATGAACCCAGTTGTCAAGCGAGGAAGGCTGTATATATTTTTGAGAGGAAAGCTATTTTTTAAAATCTTTGGCCAGTTCCCAATATTTTGCAATAAGTTGTATGCAAACATTAACATTCATCATATAAGCCATAACTGGGTTGGTGATGCTCAGTCCTCATTTTCCAGTCTGGATAGTTTTTAGAATCGTCTCCGCAGACTTGTGAGTGAATAATTATTTTCCAGTCGATGAGGTCTACCCAACAACGAAATATCGCAAACTACTGGCTCCTCTGTCACAATCTCCATGAAAAATGTTCCCTTAGCTCCACCAGCCTTGATCTTCACTGATTGAACACGTGTTGACATTTCTTCGTATTCCGCTTGCATGCAGGAAGTCTCACTCAGTCAGATTCTTCTCAAGTACCTCTGCTTCGTGGGACAGATTCCCGAAAGAATACATCCCTGATCACTAAAATCTTTTTCTTTAAGTCTAGAGTCAACCTACAAATCCTCATAAGCTGCGCTTTTTATCTCTTCGATTTTAGGTGCTACAACCTCATTCAGTAACCATCTCTACATTGAGAGTCTCATGAGCCTTCTATTGGTTGAACAATTAGTAAGAAATACAGGAGTTGGACAAAATAATTGAAACATTTGTTAAATTCAAAGAAAATGTATTTAATATGGAGTTGGTTCTCTTTTAGCCTCACATACAGCTTTAATACGTCTAGGAATGTAATCATACAGCTTTCTGACTTCACCCAGAGGAATGTTCAGCCATTTTTCCATTAACACCTGCTCCAGCTCTTTAAGACACGACAGTGAAGGATAGCGGCTCCTAACTTGCCGCTTCAAAATGCGCCACAAATATTCAATAATATTGATATCTGGAGATTGGGGAGGCCACTCCATGTGTTCTAGCTCACTTTCATGCACTTCATACCAATACTTAACCACTCAAGCGGTATGTATTGGAGCATTATCGTCTTGGATGAACATGATCTCCCAAAATGTTCAGGTAATCTTTGCTGTTGATTCTACCCTGCAGTGCAACTATTGAACCGAGGCATTTCCATATGGCCACCCAAACTATCACTGATTCACCTCCATGCTTCACTGTTAGAAGAAGGCAGTCAGGGTTGTAAGCTTTTTTGTGCTGCCTCCACACATAAACTCGCCCTGAAGTTGGGAAAAGAGAAAAACTGGACTCGTCTGAGAATATGACCTGCTTCCATTGGTCTGCAGACCAGGCACTGTGATCTCTGCACCACTTCAACATCTTCTGAATGTTGCGAGTGGACAGAAGAGGTTTCCTTACGGCGACTCTTCCATGATATCCAGCCTTATGGAGGTCATGACGAACAGTTTTACTTGAAAGTCTGATGATTTTTTGCCACTGTGTTTCAATGCACAGCAGTTCCTGTCAGTAAGTTTGCAAATCCGGCCCAAATTGCTACAGTTTCTAGAGGTTTTGCCCTGTTTCTTGAATTGAGTCATAGTTCTTGATATGGTAGCTCTTGAAAAAACAAACAGTTCAGCAAACTTAGTGATCGAGGCTCCTGCCATGCGAGCTCTAACAATTTGCCCATTTTTGAACTCAGAGAGGTCACGCATTTAGCTTAAATTTTACTAAATTCTAAAAATAAATAAGACAAAGACAGTAAATTAGATAAATAAATGTATTTACAATAGATATAACCTGCAATTACGAAGTTTTAGTTAAAGTTCTTAATATAATGTCTTTGAAATATCGGAGTGGAATTTGCACCTGTTCCAATTATTTTGTCCAACCCCTGTATATAGTAAAATATATGCAGTAGTAGTTATCTTGATTTCTCATAGGTCAAAAATTTGAATTTGAATGAAAATTCATTGGGAAAACGACCTGGTAGCAGAGGTATGTGAGTCCCTTTTGATGTTAAGTACTGAGATGTAAAACAATTTGTTATAGACGCGACGCGTGTAAGCATAATGGAAGTTTTAGTGACGATGAAACGTCTGGCATATGACAACCAGAAGCTTTGACCTG
This sequence comes from Acanthosepion esculentum, assembly GCA_964036315.1. NCBI lineage: Eukaryota > Metazoa > Mollusca > Cephalopoda > Sepiida > Sepiidae > Acanthosepion > Acanthosepion esculentum. The sequence goes on along the minus strand of OZ038489.1, from coordinate 122,218,640 downwards.
AAAGCGAAAGAATTTATTTCACATTCCCCATGCATTTTTTCAAGTTATAAAGGTTTGTTTAGCCTTCCTCCACCAACAGAATAATTCGAGATGAGATGATGTGTCTTATTTTTTGACAGTGCACAGATGACATTTTTGTGTTAAATATATGTTTGCATATATAAATATTTGTCTCTAGAAATATGCATTTCACCCGGAGTCATTAGATATAAGCAGCGTTTTTTTTTTAATTTGGTCCAAAGCAAACAACCACACATCATGAAGAATGGCGCAAACGTCATTTATTTTGTCGTTTTTCCGAGCCTTTACAATACCGAGCAGGAAAGATAGACATCAAGATAGTGGGAAGAACTTCAAAACAGTTCTTTTAGTGATCACTAAGCCTGAACGGCATTGGCTGCCCCGACTCTAGGAAGCCAACGTGCGTCTTATTTATTTATTCTTTTCTTGTCAACCAACGCAAACGAAAGCGAAAGGTTGTTTCATACATTTATTAAGGATATTATAAGCAGATCAGAAACCGGCTCTGAAAAATTCCACAATCGATTTTCCACGTACGAAATTTGTTTAATAAAATTAAGCCATTTCTAATGTTATATAGAAACAAAAATCAAATTATATAACATGTTAAATATACGCAGTATTTTTATTAATTTCGATGAGTGTGACCACTTTAAAATATACATATACATCTCTGATATAATTCCTTATAGGAAACAAAGAATCAAATTATATATATATATATATATATATATATATATATATATATATATATATATATGTGTGTGTGTGTGTGTGTGTGTGTGTGTGTGTGTGTGTGTGCGTATATATATATATATATATATATATGTATATATATATATATATATATATATATATATATAAAGTTGAATATCTTAATTTGATGATGTGCCGTCAAAGTAATGATTATTGGCAAGGAGTTCAAATCTGTCTTCGTCTGTTGTCCTCACTTTCGCATTAAACTCCTTGGTAACGGTTACAACCCAACCGCAACTGCAATAAACGAATTCTAGATTAAATAAATAAGTATACTGGGATTAGAAGTATTAGGTGGACGTCAATCTAGGAAAAGCGCGATATTGAATGCAAATCCGTAGAGAAAGCAATGTAAACAACTTATCCATATTCCCAAGAATGTCTTACCAATACCCAGATAGTAAAGAAATACAGCGCCTAAAATAGCCACGCACGCACGCACACACACACACACACACACACATACATACATACATACATACATACATACATACACACACAAACACACACACATATATATATATATTTAAATTGTCTATATTTAGGCAGCAATTTTTCATTAATGCATGTTTCTTTAAATGATATAGACAGGTTTTGTCTATTTATTTTCGGTAAGTTCCTTTCCTATTTTCTGATAAGCTTAATAACATTATCATTGAAAGACGAAAGAAAAACACCGTAATGATACATGTTTTAATCCAATCTAAGCTTTCAGCTTACAAAAGTCATTATCAAAGATGACAATTTCAATAAATCAAAAAACACACATACGGAACTACAATGATAGTCCGCCCTTGCTGCTTGAATAAGCTCAAAGTAACGACAAACATCGTATATACGAAACGCGGAAGCGAAAATCGCGTCGCAGCTCGTGACGTCACACATTACCACGCGAGAGTGAAGAAGGAGAAGTATTAAGTATGGGAAGCCATTGGTACAAACCAATGGCTTCTGTTATAAATTATAGGCATTTAAGAATATTAGTGGAGATTTCATAGTTTTTGTTCAGGTTAGGTTTCAACTGTATTATGTATATAGCTTCAAGGATCTTTAATTTTTGTTTATTGTTTTCATGTTTAAGTATAATTGTGTTGTCAACAAGGATTTTCCGGAATTGTGTACGCGGGCAGGAAGGTTGTTTTAAATGTCTAAAAATGTTAGATTTATCATTTAAATGTAGAATCAAGCGTCGTGAAAGCGAGTTTGTGGTGTGACCAACATAAATATTATTTAATCCATTGGAGATACATTCTCCCAAAGGGCACTATTTGTAAACTATATTGTTTTTTTTTATAAAAAAGATGAAAATATATTAAAAAACTAGTAAATACTAATATATCTACAACAGATGATAGCAAAAAAATTAGGTTAATCATATACTACACAAAAATCTGGTATATCCAACTTAACTATTAGCAATGATTCTTCCCCCCCTCCCCGGTAGCGATTTGCAAAAAAACAACATAAAGTAAAGTCGGAGAGACCTGTAACTCGGAAAATGTGTTATATCAAGCAACCATTTTTCCGAAAGAAAACGTCAACAACCAAAAACATAGATAGGTATATCGGCTGGAAATTAGAAACAGACTATACCGTCACAGTCATTCATTTTTCAATGCTTCCTTGAGACACCAATCTGCTCTAGTCAAGCATTATTGGAAGATTAAAGATAGGTGTTTCATCCCACTAATCAAATCATCTGTCGGTATGAAACCCCAATAACTTCCGAGACAGATGCTATCTGTTTATACAAAAATATTGCAATAATTAAATACCCAAATGCTAAGCAGTTGCAATAATTTAATACACAAATACTAACCATTTGTTAAATCAATGGAACGAACTGATTTTCAAGTGTAGACATAAGAACAAATTCAAAATCCCATAAAAACGTTCTTTTTTGTGGGATGCAGATTTGAAATGTTGATTCTTTTATATGGGTAATAGTGCATATGGGTGTACATGCATTCATGTGTATGTATGTATATGTGTATATGCGGATGAGTGTTGATATTTCGTATCACACGGTTTTGTTTTTTGCGTGTTTCCTCATATGCAGTTGGATTTGACTGTCCTACTGATGTATACAACATTTATAATTCTAAATTAAGATATTTTGTATAATTATCTATACATCATCTTACTCAGGTTTTATTTTTCTAATTTTACTTTTATTATTTATCTGTATTTAAAATTACTTTCGCTTATGTTTGATATTATTATCATTATTTTAATTTTTAATTATTATTTGTATTAACTTTGACCTGCCTAAAATAACGGGCCATATCAGTAGATTTGCTTTATAACCCAATATAAACATTCCACATTTTGAGGGGAAAATTCTTGGCTGGGTCAGTCTTTTTAGGTTTACTACTACCTATTCATTATTTCCATTTTTCTTTCCTTTCCATACCCTCTCTCTATCTCACTTTTTAAAAGAATCTGACCACTTTCCTTCTTCCCCTCCTTTACTCTTCTCTTCACCCTTGCCTTCCCTAATATATATTGTGTCCATTTACTAAGAGATTTCGGTATGAAGAGATGAATATATAGATATTGATGAAATAACTTATTACCGAAATGAATCTTTAAGGTTTTCTTCTTAATTATATATATATGTGTGTGTGCGACCGCGCGCTCGTGTTTGTGTGTGTGTGTGTGTGTGTGTGTGTGTATTGATGTAATGGGAAAGAACAGTTAGACTAATGACCCAAATCCTTTAGCATTTATATTTTTATTTTTAAAAATGCAGTACTCGATACAGAAGTAGAGCCTAAATTATAATTATTTTTAAAAAATATGATTCCATCGCGACACAGAAATTACTATGTTCGAAACTTAACTCAAGTCCTAAAGTTTAATTTCAATATTAAACTCAAAATTTAGTGTAGAGTTTAATTCTCAAGCAATGTTTTAGAATAACTAAGTAAAGAAATGCTTTACTCATTTACAGGTTGGAAATGGAGGTGTAATCTGTTGTTTTTTTCTTTCTTTATCAAGGGATGACTACTGTAATGAAAGTATGTATGTTTATTATACGTCAAATTTTTGGAGTCGTGTAAGGTTTGGTTGGGGATTTTTGTCTGGCTGCATTGAATTTTCTCCCAGGCTCTGTTGTTTTTTTTTTGTCTTTTTTACTATTTTCAAAAATTTACTGACTGATATTCTAGTTACAGTTTTGGTGTTAATTTATTTCTATTTTTCGTAGATGGATTCTTAAAGAGGTGTTTAGGTATGATTGGGTTGTATTTTGATTTCATAGTTTTATACGTCTCTGAAATTTATTTAATTTCCTAACTGATTTCATATGGTATTGTGTAATTATTTTTATATGGTATTGTGGAATTTATTATCCTTTTATAAATTACTATTTGTTTAAGGCGTATATTTGGTGGTCTTTGCAAAAAAACCGTTATTTCATTTCTTTGATTTTATATTATTATTATTTTTTTTATAAAGTTGATGTGTTGTTTTTCATGTAGGCATAAAGGGCATGTGTTATCCCATGTACTACAAGTTCTTGTTCTATTTATTATTTACCATTTTACTGTTGGTCTTTTGTTCCTTTTAAATGCCGAAAATATTTAGATTGGGATGTTTGGTTTCGGTTTCTAATATTACTGAAGGAACATTCTAAATTAATTTCTTGTGGATCCTATATATACCTTTTCAATGTTTGGATTCTCAATAGATGAGATTGCACATTGTTAGACTACAGAATTTATGCGGCATTTTTTATTCAAATGTCAATTTTCCGGGTTTCTATAATTACATTTTTTTATTATAATTGTCCCGTTTCATTTTAGGATCTCTATTTGATTCTGGCATGCATATTTATTCAGTATTTTATTATTATATTTTCTATATTTTTTTCTAAATTTTCATTACAGCTGTAATTTAATTTTAGGGAGTTTTTAATAAAAATCTTGTTAAGTTTACTGTTATGAGGAAATTTTTTATAAAACATCTACGAGCACTTTTAACGATAAGAGAGAATTTCCAAATTATTATAAAATAGCAATTATAAAAAAACTAAAGAAAAAAAGCAAAAGTTAATTCATCCACGAAATAGATATTTTAGTGCGAACTAAAAACATATAAAACAAACTCTTATTAACAATAAATTCCCTAATTTTATTGTCAATGAAGAAAAAAGGAGATGTTCTATTAGAAATTTAAATATAAAGCAAATAGAATATAATACTTTTCAAATAATCCTAAACATATTAATCGTTTATAACGCAAGGAAATACATTCTGATTATAAACAGGATGAAAACACCATTAAAAAAACTAATAAATACTCCTTTTGGGTGAAATCACTTGTGAGTTCAATACCTGGCTACTGTAGTGGTGTACAGAAACTTGGAGAGTTAAGTTAAAGGAAGATAACTGAGACATCCGGAGGAGGCATGACACGTGGAGTTAGAACAATCTACCACTTTGGATGAAATAAAGGGTTCAGTTCCAAACACCTGAAGAAGGCTGGAGTGTAGAGCGGCCGAAACGTACATTTACATAGAATTAATTTGTACATTTACATAGAATTATTATATCTTAGTACTATAAACTTTATTTTTCTTAAATTATAATTGTATATATATCATGGGTGTATTATTAGGTACCATGTGAAAACGGGGTATCTTGGTGCATGTTTGAACCGAATGGTGAATGATGAGTTCCTGTGTCAATTGTTAGAATCGAACTCACTAAGACTAGTATAGTTACTGATGACCAACCTCGCATGCTCTCTCTTTGGCCTTGTGCCAAATGTATTTCATTTTGCTAAGTAAATAAACTTTCATTTTAATGGGTACACGTATTTGAATTACTATCCTTATTATTTGTTTTCTTAAACAGTGAAATTTATTTAAAAAATGGCCTTGATTAAGAAATCCTACCACAAAAAGTTTGTACCTTCAAGAGGAATAGATCTTATATTTCGTCTCCGTCAGGGGAACTGCTTCTGAATCTGAAAATGGTCGTTACCAATTTCACCACGGTGGCTTCGTTGATATAGCAAGGATTAAATTATGGATTTAAGGAATGTGCATTTCTTGTTGGGACTCATGCTAATCTATATCTGTTAGCTTCAGTTCCGTACCAGAAGCATAAACAAGAGTAAACTTTTGATGGATTTTTATCCGATAATATTATAATATCGGATAAAATATCCATTTAAAAATTGCAATTGTTTTTCTTTTTTTCATTACTTGCAATAAACATTTAAATTTTTACTGTTGATAAAATTGCTTAGCAGTCGAGAAAAACGTCGATATTTGAATGCATTTAAATCATAAAAATGTTTGTAAAACCTATAGATTATTTTCGCACTGCTCAAATACCTTTGAACGATTATGTTGTGTCTAACAACGTACCCTCTAAGAGAGTGATTTACTAAGCGTAGTTTAGATGTGGCACAAGGTTGAATGGATAGGGCACGATATCGAACTCCCTATTCAGTGGAAATTGAACTAGCGAGACAAATATGATAAATATTACACCACGTCGAATTGTCAAAAGACGCCCCTTAGATAAGGTTTGCTTTCTGTCAAGCCCCACCCACCAACAAAATGTGTTACAAGCTCATTGACGCTCTTTATTCACTAACATTAGTAAAGACGATTGATATTGATATAAGCGCGGACCTCGACGTCTCTGATTTAATCAAGTGTCTGATGGAGGCTTGATGTGATAATGATAACTTTCAGACTGAGGTCAGACCACACCTTCCCACATCTGAATTTTATCTCAATATGAAGCGATTCATTTGCACGCAAGAGGCGACTAGAAACGTGTTAGTCACGCATTAACAAAGAAGAATAGTGAGCGTGGACACATGCCAAGATGCGCCGATTTCAAGAAAAAACGATTTAATTAACCCCAGACTCGGCGTCATGGGTCGGTATATGCGACGGGAATGTCTCGCATAAAGTGGGTTGCTGTATTGTCGGTCTTTTGCAACCAAGAATCGACTGGACAATCTTGACGTCATTTTCTGGCCACCTTTTGTTTGTTTCACGCCACCGGTGACACACCTTCCGGGCAATTCAGGCCGCTATTTTACGACATCTCGCACTAACTTCCGTTTTCCGGTTGCCAATATTTCCATCGCGACATTTGGTCGAAATTTCCAACATTACCCCCACCTCCTCACGACACATCTAGACTACGTCAAACCGACAAATCTATATTCTAATAAAGAAAGTCTTGATTAATAAGCATTTGTCATTCACTTATATTTTACTACTCAATAGAAGCAAATGATTACTCCAAACTTAGAATAGATGCCATGTTTTTGTTTAAACTTTGTGAATTATGTCTAGCAGCATACACATTCAATTCCCTCTGTTTAAAAAAAGGCGACAACGCAAGAATGTGTTATTTAGCGAGTTTGGGTACAAATTTATCTTTCAAGCAGTTTTAACAAAAACAATAATAAAAAGTCTTATATATATATCTGACGATAATTTTATACTTTTATTATTTTCTTATTTGATGATTGGTTTCTACTAACCAGGAATATATCAGCACTCATTTATTGATACGCCACGACGAGTGGACGGACTGGTCCGTCTACGAAACTCTGGAGTCGGGATGCTGAAGGTAACATCAAACAGCTAAATGACAAACCTTTTAATTCTACTAATTACACACACACACTCACTCACACACACACACACACACACACACACACATATATATATATAAATTATATTATAATTATATATATATATAAATATAAATTATATTATATATAAATTATATATATATATAAATATAAATAATATTATAATTATATAATTATTTATATTTACACACGCTCTATCTCTGATACTGAGCACTTTATCCCATAAATATAGTACATCTTAAGACTATTTCTACACACATATATATATATATATATATATATATATATATATATATATATATATATATATATATATATATATAAATAATTTTACCCTTTATTCAGGGATAGCGACGTTGGTATCTTCAGAGATTTGGAGGATGAAAATGATTTTGGAAGAAGAGAAAAAGAAAATGGTTATTTGAATGCAGAATTGAAAAGAAAACTTCAGTGATGAATCTCGAATATTTTGTATGCATATATATGGATACATGGGAGTATGTTTATATATAGAGAGTTATAATGGAAGGACAGAAAAATGTTTTATTACCTTTTAATCTTACTTTCTCTTAAAATAATTTCTAATTAGATTGAACGATTGGAAATTTTACTCATCTGGAGATAATCTAAATTTAAATTGATCACTTAACTTTAAATTAAAAAATGTTAATATTTTTAAAAATTTAAACACTTAATTCACCATCTAATCTTAACTGTAAAATTTAAGAAAAAATTAAGTATGTATAAATATGAATACGTGTGGAGATATGTAAATGTATACGTAAGTATTTGTATATGTATATGCATATCGATACATGAGTATGTGTTTATATATGTAATCGTACATGTATATGAATGTATGTGTATGCGTTTTTACGTAAATATGTATGTGGTGTATGTATGAAAAAACATTAGTTTTTTTTATTAGCTTCAAATCTTACTCTATCTGGATTTGAAACCTAAACTTTAATGAAGAAATATTACCCATCTAAAAATAGCTACAAATTAAATTCATGAATTAGACTCTAACTGATAAAGATTTTACCTTAACAGTCATTCAAAATATTAAAACAATACTATTAGTAAATTTTTATTTTTTATTTTTTTTATTATTGTTGTTTATTAATATAGTATTTGACTTATATTAAATCCTTAATTTATTTGTGGAGAAGTTGAATATTTAAATTGCTAACAAGCATTAAATTTAATTTCTTTGTGGAGTTTTTAAAAATTTAAGTTATTATCAAACGCTAAAATCTGTTTTTTATCTAAATTAATAATGCTATACCACTCCTCTTCTTCCTCTAAAAACCTACGTACAACTCTTATCTATTATCTCTTTACTTCTCCCCTTTTCCCTTTCCGTTTTTTCTCTTTTTCCTTTTCCCATATCATTTCCGTTGAGTTGACCAATTAAATACGTCAATGTCTGATCCTTACCCCCTCCTTCCTCAATATTAATTATTATAATAAAAAGAAATATAAAAAGAAATTTTAAAACTCTCCTTTCTCTCTCTAAACTCGACCATGTCTCTTATGCTATCCCTCACCACTCTCTATGTCAACTTATATAAGCTTAATACTGCCTGTCAAAAGTGTAAATTTTAAATTCATTTTTCGTTTCACCTTTGAAAGTGAAGTCTGAAAATCCTGAGAAAAATAAAATTCTCGGGTGAAATAAATTATTACAAATGGAACCTTAAAGTGGTCTGTTTTCTTTAAATTAAATTATTCGCTCTGACTTAACATTGAGCTCTCAAGATTTCATCCTCCTTGGGATTATCCATACGGATTACCAATATTTTCGTTACCTAACTATATATATATATACATATATATATATATATATATATATATATATATATATGATTAAATAGGACGAAACGGCGTCCAGCGTTTTCTGCATTCTGTTATGTTGATGATTCTTTTAGGCTCGATGACTTACTACAAATGATTATTCAACTCCCCAAAATCTGTAACACTTGTATATCCTTGTTTGATCCAGCTTCTAAAGCTCTAGAAGAAGCGACTTAGGGAAAGAAGACGTGATTCTTGGGGCACAATACCCTGGGTTTCGAATACTTGGATGAGTATCAACACGGAAATTAGTGAGAACCTGGTTAGCTCTTAGCTGGGTGATCGCTTGAGAATACCATGTGCCATAAGCTGGTGTTGTAGTGGATACTGGCTCGGAATTGCTACTCGGAGAGCCGAGATCTAATTCCAGTTGGGTTCATTATATTCATATACACACAAATACCCTTGGGAATTCATGAATCCATACCTCCTCTCCCCAGATGTGGGTTAGTAAGACTTGTATCACGGAAATCATTATTATCTCAAAAAACAAATATTCTTACAATCTAAAATATTTTCTGGCTTTAAATAACCTGCAAAGGGTTGATGATCCGTAAAAAAACGAATCAATCACTCTAATCATTTCTCCACAAAAAGTCTATTCTGGCTACATTTTTCAGTTTTCCAAGGCAAATACATTTTTATAAAGATATTTCTGTAAAAGAAAACAGAAAATAAATAATAAATCTCCCGAATGCGTCAGATAAATGAATCCTTGCCATATTTGGAACCACCTATATTTAACTTGTCCTCAAAGAAATAGGTTGTCTAGTTTTGCCCTCCGGTGGAATATTTGTTCTTTTTAACTATTAACTACTTCCCTATTTAGTTGATCGATGACATAATTTAGTATATTTAGGAATCGTACATTTGTGTTTTCGAAACCAGATCCATGTAGAAGATGCCATTCCACTCTCCGTCATGTACACAGAGGTATTTTCCTTTCTTTAGTAACTGATATATTTAGTAGTATTTCGTTTCGCTTGATCCGCTTTCCCTTGTGTTCAAAGTCGTGGCAATTGTTACAGAATGCGTAAGCTAGAATTAAAAAAATAGTAAATTATATTTGTAGTGAATGTAATTCTAGACCCTACTAAATGATCTGAACTTTGGCCAAAATGACCCGAACTGGTTGATGGCGGTTGGAACGGAGTAAGAGTAAAATCCTGACAATGATGGATTGCCATTAACTAAGTTACGTTAAAAAGCAGAAAAAAACGCGAGAAGACGGACAGAAGTGATTTCCAACGATTAATTGGGATATTGGTTTTCTCCGGCACATACGGCTGATTAATCGGCAGTCATGTCTTTATTGGATTCCTATCAAATTCAACTGATCTAAACATTTTCGCAAATTCCATTTGACAAGTTTGATCATTGACAATATCTACTTTATAAATTTCACCAATATTTGTTTGATAGAGTTGCAATTTTCTTTTGCATAAATTCCCCAAAAATACATGCGGAAAAAGTTGCCTATTTTTCTGCATTTTAATGATAGAATCAATATATAAAAAATTGTCATCTTGACAATAGGCTATAAAAATACACGTTGATATGGCAGCTGAAAAAAATCAAAGGCGATCCTCGCGAAATGGAGTGGCTCTTGCAGGGTGTCTCACTGGCGATGTTTCGAGGTAATGCATTCTCCATCATAGCGGCTGGCAGAGGATAGAAAAAATTGTTTATAGTTACGTTGTTCTGGAATTGTCATCAATGGTCGACAGAACTTGCTTTGTTTCAATGACTTTTGTTTTGTTATTATTAGTTAATTTGAGTATTGTAATTTTCAAGGTGGAAAGCGATCTTTCTGAAATAAGCACACGTAACTTTGACAACAAAAACAGTAGGAATTCTTAACCACCGAGATATACTCACAATACATACATACATACATACATACATATATATATATATATATATATATATATATATATATATATATATATATATATATATATATATATATTGTTATACGTTATTTATCAAGACACAAATATTTAAGTAAATGCTCTGTTTATAATAAACAGCATTAACGACATCTACCGGGCTGAACGTTCGAGAAACTCTCATATTTATGTGTCCTCCGAAAGGACGTACAGGCCGGTCAATGTTGTTAATACTGCTTAGTATAAGCAGAGTATTTACTTAAAAATTTATGTCTATTTAAATAACGTATAACAATATAAATATATTCGAATAAAAATATAAAAATTATATATGTGAATATGTCTATCTGTATCTATAAATGGCATTCTGTTAGTGTGTGTGTGTGTGTGTGTGTGTGTGTGTGTGTGTGTGTGTGTGTGTGTTTTGTCAACATGTTACCTCACCCTGAGCAAACTGTTCGTCCAATTGGCATGAAAATTCACACACAGATCGGAAATTTGCGGCATTCGTACTTGACGGTCTTCGCATTTTTCGATTGTTCCTCCGATTTTTGAAAAAAAATATAAAACCAATAGGAGGTCGAATATTGATTCGAAAAAAATTCATCAATTATTCAGTGATAGTTTTCACAAATTACAAGTGATATCCACCCAACTCACGTTGAGCAATGTCCTTACTTATACTTTTGAGGGACTGTTCTTTGTTTTAAAAAATTGATATCAGTTATCGGAAAAATCGATAAAATCGATCACTTTGGGACATCCGATTCAAATCCAATGTAGCTGATTTTGGGCTCTGTTTATCGCAAGCTGCAAGGAATTTTCACGAAAATCATGTTGAGCATTAGATTTATCAACAGTTATTGGTTGCTGACCTTTTTATTCAATATCGGCATCAATTATCGGTAAAAATCAATAACATCATGCCACTTTTGACTTCCAATTCAAATCCAGGCTAGCCGATTTTTGGCTATATTTTTCGCAAATGGCGAAGAATTTCCACCAAAATTACGTTGAGCATTGTTTTTATCAACAGTTATGAGATGCTGACATTCATTTTCAATATCGGCATCAATTACTGGAAAAAATCGATACAATCTATCACATTGGGACATCCGATTCAAGTCCAGTCTAGCTGATTTCTGGCTATATTTTTCGCAAAAGACGAAGAATCTTCAGCAAAATTCCCGTTGAGCATAATATTTACCGACAGTAATGAGGTGCTGACTTTCCTTTTCAATATCGGTTTCAATTATCGGATAAAAAGTTTTGACTTCCCATTCAAATCGTTTACCTGAATTTGGCGATATTTTTCGCAACTTTCTTGGGATTTTGATTAACTTTATCGGCTTTAGTCGTGACAATTAAAAACTTTTGCCCTGTGAGCTCCTTTGTGACCAACTAATACCTGAGGGAAGTAGATACAATCATGTCTTCATCAGAATTTGCGAATACACTAATCAAATCAGCTGATTGTTATTCACACACACGTGACCATGCTTCTCATAGCGGTATCTCATTGGCTGAGTGCAGTACGCGGTCGCTGATTGGTGTTCGAGACCCTAGGACGCTCGCTGATTGGCACAACCGATTGGCCAGTAATACTTCGCACTTGAACCTGCTGTGCACATCTGTGGGACGAAGGTCTCACTTCTGCTCCTGTTACGCCGCCATCCGGTTGATACGATAGGCTCCTTCAACTGATCATTTCTCCTACCGCAAGTTGTTTCTTACGTTTTTGTTTCCGTTTGTCAGTTTAACTAGATTTTTCCAACTACCATAAACAATTTATTCAGCTGTTTTACTTAAATACCTGCCTTTCCGATTCTGGCTCACGCTTTGTGATACTAAGTTAGACTTTGTACACCTGGAATTGAGCAACCCTAATCAACGACTACTAGCATCACTTTTCCCCATGTCGCCAAAAAGGAAGGGTACGTCTTAGCCTTCGGTCTACAAGAGCGTCCGTTATAAGGGCAAGAACGACCCGCAAGTCCTAGGAGCAGACTACGATGCGGCTATCACAGGTCGCTCAACGCAGCGCCCTCACGCAGGCCTCGCAGTCAAAAGAGGAGCGTGCCACCTGCTTGGCTGGGAAAGTTACCTACAGGGCTTCGTTGTGATCAAGGCTGAAGAATCCACAACGGTCGAGAATAAACGCACAGTCTGCAGCAACCGCCTCTGCATCTCGGGCTCCCGAGACTCATTATCAAAGGCTTCTTCGTAACATAAGAAACACTTTTGGCACTGCGAAATCAAAGACAATAGAGACACTTGACCGCAGGCGCGCCCGTCAATCCAGGGACACTGCTGCAACAGCGAACACTAGGGCTGCTGAGACACCGCTACGTAGGTCTGTGCGAAATACTACAAATGCTGCCACTACTGCCAGGTCGAGGGCAGTAGATACACATGACCGGAGGCGCGCCCGTTAATCCAGGGACGCTGCCTCAACAGCAACCGCTAGGGCAGCTCCGTAGGTCTGTTCGAAATGCCAGGAATGCTGCCACCACTGCCAGGTCGAGGCAGCTGAAACATTCGACTGCAGACACGCCCGTCAATCCAGGGACGCTGCTGCAACAGCGAGTGCTAGGGCGGCTGAGACACCGCTACATAGGTCTGTTCGAAATCCTAGGAATGCTGCCACCACTGGCAGGTCGAAGGCAGCTGAAACATTCGACCGCAGACGCGCCCGTCAATCCAGGGACGCTGCTGCAACAGCGAACACTAGAGCTGCTGAGACACCGCTCCGTAGGTCTGTTCGAATTGGTAGGAATGCTGCCACCACTGCCAGGTCGAATGCAGCTGAAATAGTCGACCTCAGACGCGCTCGTCAATCCAGGGACGCTGCTGCAATGGATAGATCCAGGGAGTCCGAGACAGATCTGCAGTGGGCAACCCGCAATGCGCGCAACGCTGCAGTGATTTCTGCTGCCAGAAACTCCGCGGGCCCACGGACAAGGGCAAACAGACTTTCAAGGGCTGCTAGAAACATAGCCGTTGTGCGCTTATCTCAAACTCCCTAAGGTCGCTGCATACGCCTGGCCGCATACGCCTCGCCGGTGACATTCAGCGCCTTGCAGACCCCCTGCTGTTACCTGTCCCAGTAGTTCTTTTTGGTCTTTCTTGGTTTTCAATTACAACCCCGGCATTAACTTAACTACGCGTGACGACATCAATGTAGGGTCCATGACCTGCGTTTGCCAATTCTGCAACGCACGCAAATGGTCCGCGGAGCCAGCCAGTCTGTGCTGCTCCTCCGGCAAAGTTCGACTGCCACCTCTGCATGAACCACCTACCCCGTCGAGGGAACTAATATCCGGCTCCCATACCGACTCCAAGCACTTCCTTAAAACAATTAGGCAATACAACAACAACTTTCAAATGACCTCATTTGGGGCTCAGGTGGTTGGAAAAGAGGGTTGGATGTACAGAGGCAGGTATACCACCGAATTGGAGCTCTGCTGCCTGAGGAGACCCCTACGCCTAAATTCCTTCAACTGTGCTTTATTGCAGACTACAACCTACAGGCCGAAACCCGGATTGGTATTTTATCGCCGTCGGGAAGAGTTCCTCGCAGAGACCTCATAGTACTACTTCAGGCCATGCTTCACGAGGTTAACAGCTACATTCGCAGTTTCTGACGTAACTGACGCCGACAAACGGCCTCATGATGAACACGAACGCCGCTTCAATGCTCCTACGTGCAATAAAATGGCCGCTATTTTACGTGGGGAGCGAGACCGCACTCGCGATATTGTCCTCAAATCAAGAGGCTGCGCTCTTCGCAGGATTTCAGAGAACCATCGATCACATGACGCATTGCAGAACCCTTTACTTTTCCCTGATGGTGACGATGGCTAACACTTCGGCATTCACCTATATACTCCGGGTTGCCAACCTACAACGTCTTCCAAAGCCTTATCGTGCAAGGCCTTCTATTCATACCGTTTCATGGTTAGGGATGGAGACTTCATCCTGCTTCATAAATGCAAGGAGCTTTTCCACCAGTTTGCGGTTGAAATGGCCGCTAAGATGAAATCGGAGTGGCTTTGTTTTATACGCTATCATCAGAAACAGCTGCGCTCAGACTCCTACGTACACTTACGCGACAGCTTTCGAAATGAAGTCAATCCCCGCGACCTAGGGAAGCTGTGCATTCTGCCCTCTACCTACACTGAGGGGCCGCGTTACATGCATGAACGCACGCAGGACGCTATGAAATACATTAAACAAAATGGGCGGCCAGACTTATTTATAACGTTTATTTGCAACCCCAAATGGGTTGAGATAACGCGTGAACTCCTACCCGGACAGGATTACACTCACAGACATGACATTACAACCCGCGTATTCCGCGTAAAACTGGGAAAACTTATGGACTTAATAATGAACGGGCGTGTCCTACAGTGAAAACGCAACCACTATTTTACATTGCCAGAATTAAAAATCTTGACCGATTATGAACGGGTGGCAGTCTTCGGGTAAGCACGTAGCAGCATCACAGCAGCCACCTATTACAACCGGTTGCCCTTGAGCTTATTGATTTTGCTACCAGTGAGATTCCCGGCCGATCAGTGACCTCAACAACTGCGGATACGTGCGTATATTCAATAATTCAAACCCCAAAGCAATTTAACTACATAAAACCCCGAACAACGCCGGGCTTTACTGCTAGTAATAGTAAATGTATATAAATTTGCATATGGATATATATATATATATATATATATATATATATATATATATATATATATATATATATATATATATATATTTTAGAATTGGACATTGTAATAGGCCGGTAAATGTTATTTAATACTGTTTATTATAAAAAAACAGAGCATTTGCTTAAATACTTGTATCTATAAAAAGAACGTTAAACATAATATAAATGTCTTTAAATATATATATATACATATATATATATATATATATATATATATATATATATATATATATATATATATATATATATATATATATATATATATATATATATATATATATAGGAAATGAATTTAATCTGTCATCTTATTTTACATTTATTTTTTTAAACGTTATGTTTGATGGATACTCATAGTCGAAGAGAAGCTCTGTTTTTTGTATTAAACACTATTTATTATTAAACTACACATACTGGCCTGAATATTCTGTCGGACGATGCATATATATTTTTCTGATTAGATTTTCTCGAATATTCAAGCCGGTGGGTGTAGTTCGATTAAAAAAATAATGTTTAACTAAAAAATTAGCTTCTCCTAGAATATAAGTAGCCCCTAAATAACGTTTATAATAAATAAAAAAATAGCCATATATATATGTATATATATATATATATATATATATATATATATATATATATATATATATATATATATATATATATATATGTGTGTGTGTGTGTGTATGTGTGGGTGTGTGTGTGGGTGTGTGTGTGTACAGGTAAGTTGAGATTAGGACATTTGGTCTGAAATTCTGGCTTATGATGTTTAAGACATAAGATAATATTATATTATGAAAATAATTACTAAATTTTTGTTTCTTCCCTTAGTTTAAATTTAATGTGGGTCTTATTTGATTGATTGATCTAAGTAAACCCACAAAGCTTATAACCAACTCTCCACCTCTTCTTATTCTTTTTTCGTAAGAAGAGGCTGTAGTTTCCTTTTAAATCTCGTTAAATCGCGCGCCAGTAATTTACAACCGCCTGATGTGTTGCGTGGTATACGCATCGAAACACGACTGCAATTGTGTCGCGATTTTTATAAGTTTTCGATGTAATATGCAAAAATAATATATATATATATATATATATATATATATATATATATATATATATATATATAGAGAGAGAGAGAGAGAGAGAGAGAGATAGATAGATAGATAGATAGATAGATAGATATTATTTTACTCTCCACAGTTTTAGTAAATTGAGACCAAAATTGTTTTCTGAAAGAAAAATGCATAGTATATGAGTTATTTGATTTCTAGTTGTATAATTTCGAGAGGAAAGAAAAAAAACAGAAAAATTAAAAAAACTAAGTAGATTAGAATGATCAATCGATTCACAATCTACCAATATCTTGTAGCGCTAACTCATCAGTAAAAGTTCTTCCAGTGTTTTCGTAGCACACTGTGCTAATAGAAATGTCTATCAAATATGATGCTTTCTTTCGTTTGATCAGACGGGCTGTTTTCCTACATACTTCCATATATATATGCATGTGCATGGAGGTAGTGTACGACAGATAGGAATTTCGTTAAGTACAATATATTCATATTTGTCTAAACTGATTTGGCGAAACAACATTTGAAATGCAATTGTCTCGGCTGACTAATTTCACACCGGCCTTGTAAAAAAAAGTAATCGTCCTGAACATACGTAATTAAATCAATATAATTAACTCCGGACATTTTTGTAAGGAACGTAATTTGATGATGGGACAGAATTTCTCATGTTATGTTAATAATTATTTTCCTTTGTCTTGTACACACACACACACAGACACACACACACACACACGTGTGTGTGTGTTTATCCATGTGTATGTATATATATACATATATACATATATGTATACATTTATAAATATTTTTCGTAAATCAATTCAATATAAATGCATTTTTGAATGATGCGCACTTATGTGCTCTACCCTCGTTTATATATATACATATATATAT
Organism: Acanthosepion esculentum; assembly: GCA_964036315.1. NCBI lineage: Eukaryota > Metazoa > Mollusca > Cephalopoda > Sepiida > Sepiidae > Acanthosepion > Acanthosepion esculentum. Next base: position 122,200,803 of record OZ038489.1, on the reverse strand, counting down.
ATATATATATATATATATATATATATATATATATAGTAATAATACAATATGGTGATCCGTATGGAATTTCCAGGAGGATATAGATCCAGGGAGATCCCTATGTCAAAAAAGAGAGCAAAATTATTATCAATTAAAGAATATCAAACACTTAAAATCCCATAGGTAATAATTTGTATTTCATGGGAGCTCTAAAAAAGCAGCTCTCAATCTTCATGACTTAAAAAAACCTTTAAAAAATCTCCAAGACCTACAAAACCTTTCTAGGTGATTAGATTGCGAGCTGCCTTTTTAGAGCTTTCATGAAATAAAAATTATTACCTATGGGATTTTAATGCTTGATATTTTTTAATTACTAATATATATATATATATATATATATATATATATATATATATATATATATATATATATATATATATATATATATCTGTGTGTGTGTGTTAGGAACATTTATGGACAGACGACGATGTAATACTTTTGACCCAGCATGCCCGTGAAAAATATGACTATAATAGACTGTCTACATACAAGAAAAAACTTACGAATAATAGAAGCGTTAATAATAAAAAAGAACCCGACTCTCAATAATATCAATTACGAACACGGCCAGAACGTGTTAACCATGTTCGTAAATTAAAATACTTCTCCATCCCTATATATACACATAAAAATTCTGAATATTCACTTAAACAAATATTCATCGTTGATAATGGTTAAGGGTTCTACAGATGGTTTGTACAGATTTGACACACACTCTATATCCAGTAAAGAAATCACTTGTACGAATGCAAAAATATTTCATAAAAAGCTTAATCGCCAATGAAAAAAAACTTAACATTGAAACTAAGATGTCATATTTTGTGACGTCGCTTTTCACTGATAAAGGAAGAACTTTTCTAGCTAATCTCCTTATGCGAACCTGAGATCAGATATTATCCCCCCTCTTGTAATCCTAACCTTATTTAAACATCACAGCCTCCAAGATATAATTTTTTTTTAAAAATTTGTCGGGAATAATTGGAGCTTTCCTCATCACGATTTTACATTAGTTTCAATTACTTCCTATTCATAAATATGTATTGTTCATATTTATTATTAATGAAAAAAATGTTTGGCAATTCTGTTATTATTGAATATTAAATTTAAACACAGCCTCCAACGTTGAAAATCTTTTATATGGCTTCGAACAACTTTCAGCGGAGAATATTTTATTACATTCCTGGTTAGTCTACAATACCTAAACATTTTAATCCGTTTAATAACACATATTTTTGGTAACTTCCGCAAACATCGTCTCTGAGCTTGTTACTTGTAGATTTGAAGAATTCTAGAAAAGATATTGTAATTGGTCTCTTTTTAGTAACTCCCAATTTAAACTTAAATCCCTTCGATAAATATACGTAGAAACTTTGAAATATTTGTACATCGCCGAAATCATTTATATGTTTATTTTTTAACAAATGTATTTAAACATTTTTTGGGACGTTTACGACATTGACGAGAATTTAATTATTAACGGTATTTCGATTATGAATAAATTTTGTCTTTAACTGAAAATAAAAACCCCCAAATTAATTAAAACTGGGAAAAACAACAGCGTCTCAAGTGTTTGACTGCAGAAATTGATGCTTTTCCTATTTTTAAAACGACGCATACTTGACGATATATTTGCAAAAATAGAAGCAATGTTAACCGACAAAATCATTATTTCGCAATCCAAAATATTTATAAATGCAGCTGGTTCATTCCCGATTGCGTTTGCAGAAGCGTTTAGAGATTTAATACTGGAGTTACCTGGAGTCTAGCCAAACGGTAAATTAAAAGAAATTACTTTATGAATGTACATTTCAGTGATAATAAATGTCACAGAGGTAATTGACTAGAAGTAAATTAGGACATAGAAAATCCTTTCATCTTTTACGATGTTTGAGATCAAGATGAATTTATCCATGCTGTATTTATCCATACAAAGATTACCGCAAGATGTACAACCCATTTTCGCATCTTTTGCAGAAATGTCTGAGAAGATCGCGTATATCTCAACAAAATGGATGTTTCGACACAGCAAGACAAAGGATTGTCTATTCCAAATAATTCATATTTGCAGCAGACAAAGTTTCGAAAAACGCCAAATTCAGATTGTTGGTATCTTAAGATTTTGGGTGAAAAATGTTATACTCGCAGATCACTATGCAGTTTTAAAATATTCCAGGCGAAATAGGAAACCGGAAGTTTCAGACGGTTTGGTGTTGGCGGCCATTACATATAACAAATACCGTTATCTCAAGTCTTTGATCAAACAATGAGTTAGTCGATTGCATTACAGAAATATCATTTATTTCCCCCCATTTCACATGATAGTAAAAGGATTAGATACATTGTCAAGCGGTGAATTATTATTATTGCCTTATGGCCAACGGTGCTTTCAGCTTCTCTTGCTTGACGTCGATCCTATTCGTTGTCATTTGTGATGGTCGATGCTTTTTTTAGACACATTTTCTTCATCATTTTGGTCACTTGATCGATATTAAGAGACTTCAGTTAATTGATTCTGAAAATAAAATCCTTAAATCAAAATTAAAAATGATATTACATATATTAAAATAGTATTATTCTTTCGAGATATCGCCATATTCCATCCTATTAAGTTCGCTGATTAATGCTATTAGGAATTTACCAAATAATAAGGGAGACAAAGAATCACCTTGAAATATTCTTCGGTTGATGTTTATTTCACAAGACTTACAGGCGCCATTTATATGATTGAGGTGAAGTGTTTTCCTTATCGACATAATTTGTTTGATGAAATTGATAACAACAGGTGATACCTTGTATATATTTTAACCCAGGAATGGGGTACACTATCGAATGTCTTCGATAATCTATCCAAACAGTAGTGAGATGTTTCTTCGTATTGAAGCAATTTCCCAAGATCATCAGATTAATAAGAAATTAGTTTTTACATTCGTAACGGCCATGTCATTTTTTCTAAGAAGGAATATAACTGTTTTGTCAGAATAGATGTCAACAGTTTGTAAGTAGTCGTTGGTATGTAGTTTTGGGGACACTTGTGTCACTATTCATGGCTAGAAAGACGGTAATTCCTATGGTTAACTATGCCGGTATTTTAGTACGATCATTGACCATTTCTTGTAGATTTTCGTTACTTTTTCTGTGCTGTATTTAGATTATTAATATTATTTGTGTATGTTACATTTCTTGCTTTGTATCCTGTAGAGCCGGGCTCAAACTATGGTCCTTAGACCCTATTTGGGAATTGTCATTTAATTGATAGCACATTTCTAGATTCTGCATTTAGGGTTAGTTTCATCCTTGATTATGTGACAGCGATAGGATCTGGTTGCGGGGCTTTGGGCCAGAGCTGCAATAATCAAGCCTTCAGTCTCATCTTCTAACCCGGTGGTCCTCAGCAGGTGATGTGTTTTATGTTAACCGACACCTACTTCTTTCGTTCTTTTTAGATATTTGCCATACAACTTCTTATCCTGTCATTTTCTTTTTCTTTTTTTTTCACCAATTTGTTTTACTCTCTATTTTACTTATTTGGTGTAGATGGTATTCGCTTCGTTTTTTGTTGGCAGTTTTTCAAGTATATTAAACTGTTTCTTAAAGAGTGCAGCTTCTTTGTTGATGGAGTGGATTTGGTGTTTCACTATTTTTAGGAGATGGCCATTGGTTTTTTTTAGGTATGCTTCCAATCCGATCGTTGTACCTTTTATAGTTCAAGTTGGATTAGAACTCGGCCTCCCAAAGCTCTTGGTACGTACAGCCTATCAACATCTGATTTCTGGTGCTGCATCCTCATTTAGGTAAACATTTTTGTGGTCTTGACGTCCAATCTTTTAATGTCATTCAACTTCCATTTAATAACGTTGAAGTTGTATGTTACTATGGATATCGCTCAGCTCTTGATTGCCTTCATTTTATTAGCCTCATTAAATTCGATTTCTAGTATCAAACGCATTCTCCCATAACATTCTTTTCGGATAATTTTCTTCATAATATATTGTATATTATTATTATTATTATTATTATTATTTCCTTTGATATCTGGCGTTTACACATTTCTTTCCGGGTCCCGCCCAGGGACCTAAGGTTAGAAATGGTATCATGACACTTTCCACTGAAAAAAAAAATTACCTAGATAAAGCCCTTCGTAAAGTGTGGGCTGTACTTGTCAGAAAATGTTTTTGTATCTCTTTGAGGCATGGACTTCCAGGGATCCCTTCAATTAGCTTACTGGAATCTTTTCCAACCAGTCCAAGGGCTCCAACTACAACAGGGTTTGTTGATGTTCCCATGTGCCACATTTTTGAGATTTCTATTTCAAGGTCCTTGTATTTTGACAGTTTTTCGAATATCTTCAAAGATACATTGCAGTCTGCAGGGACTGCCATATCAATAAGGAGGCACTTATTTTGTTTGTGGTCTTTAATAACAGTGTCTGGGCGCTTGGCTTTGATTGTTCTGTCAGTGTGTATTGTGTAGCCCCATAGAATTATAACAGGTCCTATCTCCGTAACCGGGTCAGGGTGGTGTTCGTACCAATTTCTTCCAGTTTCCTTCCCGTAGGAATAGCAAATTTTCCAGTGCAGATATTAGCCCACTCTGTCATGCCGGGTTTTATATTCAGTGGGTGCCAATATCGTGCAACCTGATACAAGATGATCAATCGTTTCTGGATATTTATCCCATAATCTGCATTTTGTTCTAACACAGTATTTTAGTGCATGTGCTTGATAATTCCTAGTTAACAAGCATTGGTCCTGTGCAGCAAGTATAAAACCTTCAGTTTCAGCTTTCAACCCTGCACTACGTAGCCACTGATGGGTACGGTTTTTGTCTGCGTCAGCTTGTTTGGTACGGGCAGAGTATTGGCCATGAAGCGGTTTATCTTGCCATTGTTTCTGTATCTGGTCGCTTGCATCTGTCTTTGCTTTCTTTTTTAAGTATTTTGCAGCTTCAGCCGGTGCACCGTGCTGTACTTGCATTCCTGCGCCCATTTGGAACTCCATTTTGAACTTGTGGGCTTCATTTATTACGGAATAGAGTCTCTTACTACTTTCATGTTCCTTGACACATATCATCATCCAGTCTTCTGTAGTTTCCAAGTATCTTTGAAGGCCAATTGTTGTAGTTTTGTAGGACAGTTCTATTCTTCTTCTTCTTCTTCTTCTTCTTCTTCTTCTTCTTCTTCTTATTATTATTATTATTATTATTATTATTATTATTATTATTATTATTATTATTTCTTCCTTTGATTTCTGTTGTATACACATTTCCTTTCGGATCCAGAGACCTATGCTTCGAAATGGCAACATGACGTTTCATACAGATCATTTTTATAAATAAAAAAAAAGAAAAAATAAGATTACACACATTTTACTTCAATAAAGCTCTTCGTAATGTGTGAGCTGTACTTGTGGGTACAATTTCTAAAGCATGTGCTACGAGGATCCCCTTTATTGGGTCTATTTGAACCTTTTCCACTCAATCCGAGTCCTCCAAATATAACTGGAATTACTGATGTCCTCATGTGCCACATTTTTGCGATTTCCCCTTCAAGATCGTTGTAATTGTATATTTTTGAACATCCCCAAAGGTACATTAGAATCTGTAGATACCGCCATGTTAATAATTAGTCATATTTTATTTTTGTGGTTTCTGATCACGATGACTCGGCGATTGCTCTGTCTATGTGTATTTTGGAGTCCCATCAAATTGTTACAGGTCTTAAGTCTGCAATCGGGTCTTGATGGTCTTCATACCAATTTCTTGCAGTTTTCTTTACGTAAAAGTTACATACTTTTTCAATTTCCATATTGGCCCACTCTTTCATTCCTGGTTTTAAATTCAGTGTTTGCAAATACCGAGCAACACGATACCAAATGGACAATTGTTTCTGAATATTTATCACCGTATCAACATTTTGGACTAACACAGTGTTTCAGTACGCGTGCTTGATAATTTCTAATTAGCAGTTCTTGGTCCTGTGCAGCGAATTCAACTTTTCACCCTGCACTACGTAACCACTGATGGGTACGGGCTTTGTCTACATCAGCTTTGCTTGGTAAAGCATTGAAAATGAAGATGATTATCTTTGCCATAATTTCTGTATCTGCTCCATTGCATTTGCTTTTGCTTTCCTTTTTAAGTTTTTTGTAACTGTAATAGGTGTTTTTCCCACAACAAATCAAGGACAAAAGCCCATATAAATGTATGTCCCTTAAATCTTTCGCTTTTGAAATAATAAAAACATTGAAATCGCTACACAAAAGCTTCCATGTTTCAATATTTTCATTGTACTTCTTCGGACGATGGTAAGTAATTGGTGATTAAATGACTTTTAAGAAAATTTCAAAACAAAGTGTTACTTCGTTTCCAAAATATAAGGTCAGAATTAAAAATGACGTGTGCGTATGTCGTGATTAACTAATTAAATGTCAGATCTGCTCTAAATAGAAAAGTAAGCTCAGAGGGTTGAGGTGAGGGAGTTATGTTTTCATGCCATGATTAACCGGAACATAAGTAAGCTATCATTGAAAATTGCGGAAAATATGTAAGCGACAAAAGTATCGTCATTGTAGACAAATATGACATGTTCAATTTTTGGAAAGGAAGTTTGAAAGGATGGGTAGGATAGTCAAACGTAAAGTTGACAGAATTTTTTCTAAAAATTTTTATATTCAGGAAGCTTCTTAAAGAGGCCTTTAAGTAAATTGTGGAATATCTATATAAGATATTAATAATAATAATAATAATAATAATAATAATAATAATTATTATTATTATTATTATTATTATTATTATTATTATTATTATTATTATTATTATTATAATATAAGATATTAATGATACTATTCTTTCTCTGATCTGTATATATATATATATATATATATATATATATATATATATATATATATATATATATATATATATAGTTTACGAAAAACTAGGTAATCCGTATGGATAGACCCAAGGAGGATAAAATTTAGAGAGCTCAATGTAAATCAGAGCTAATAATTTAAATAAAAACATACCACTTTAAGGTTCCACGTAATAAATTATTTCACCACAGCCCTTTTAAAAGACTTTAAAATCTTTTAAAAGGGCTGTAGTAAAATAATTTATTACATGGAACCTTAAAGTGGTCTGTTTTTATTTAAATTATATATATATATATATATATATATATATATATATATATATATATATATATATATATATATCTTCAAAGAATTTGAATTGTGTATGTTTATTTCAACTTGAATCCTTCAATTTCCAATCGTTGAAAACGAATGGAGCAACATTCGAAAGTACTTGAATAATAAAATAAATAAATAAAATCATATGATGAAACTATTGGCAAAATGGCAAAAGCCGATTTTGGGCCTAGTTTGTCGCAGATTTCGCTCACTTAACTGAAATAAACTAAAGATTCACGCAAGAGGGTTTGTGTGTCATATGTAATTTATGTGGCAAATTTGGATAGCATAGGGTAAACAATCAAGGAGTTATGGCCGAAAAGCGGCCTTTTTGAATAGGCTTTCGTTGTTTTTCGTTATATTCGGGTAAGCGAGTCGGACTAAAACGACACTATCTTGCTACCTACATTATGGCAAATTTTTTGCGACATTTTTAAGAAAATCGAATAAAAAATGAGGAAGTTATTCAAGTTTTTGCAATTTTTGTGTGAAGCCAATGTCGCAGGAACACTATCTAGCACTCTACATAAACCTCGTAACATGAGCTGATGTTTTGCATTAAGAACATCAGCTCATCCATTAAAATTTGTTCGTGTGTAATTTTGCCTTGATTTTTGCAAAAAGTCGTACCTACCTACAGTTTCTATCGATTTTTCTAGCAATACGGGGGGGGGGGTCCGGAGATTAAAATGCCCGTAAATTTGCAACATGTGTGTACAATTTTATCGAAATCGGTCGAGAAATGTGAACGTACATAAATAGCACACACACACACACACACACACACACACACACACACACACACACACACACACACACACACACACAGAGATCGATACACACAGAGATATATCTTCCGTTTTATAGATGTAGATATATGTGTGTGTGTGTGTATACTTACGTATCCATGCATTTTCCATAGATATATTTTTTTCATATTTCTAAATGTATATATTAATATATAAATGTATTTAAATATAAAATAAAGACACTTACATATATATGAATAATCAATACATTTAAAATAAATAAATAAAATAAAAAGATTGGAAAAATTCAATATTTTGATAAAGAATTTGTCAACAATCTTAATTTCCTTAGCTACTAAAAGGAAAAAATATATATATATATAAATGTCTGCGTTAAATTCTAGTAAATATAAGGGAGAATATTTACAAATCGAAGCTGTGGAGTTTCCATTGGTGAATTTGGTTCGCATCCTCTCACCTGTCGTCATAGCGCCGGTCGCTTTCCGCGGTTGAGCGGGGTCAATCGCACGGAACGCAGATAAAAAATTAGTTAGGTATTCTTCTCTTGATGACAGATTAATTTTACTCCAGTGGCAGTGGAAACATCTTGGGTCATTGGCCCTCGTTCGATGAAGTTCCTTCGGGGGGATTGCGTCTCGATTAAGCGACGATCCTCGCGAAACGGAGTGCATGTTGCAGCGTGTCTCATTCGCGATGGTGCGATATAACGCTATGACCATCATTGTGGCTGGCAGAGAATAGCAAAAAACATTTTGTTTTTTGTTTATAGATATTTGTTCAAATAAATTCATTATTCAGTTGTAGATTTATCTTTTCAAAAATTGAGCGTTGCCAACTGATGAACAGAATAAATTTGTTTTTGATGATTAACGTGTAACATATCAAAATTTACGTTACCACATGTTTAATATAAATATATTTGAACGTAGCGTTGAAAAAATAGAAAAGTAAAAATAAATAAATAATAACTAAATATAATAATAAAAAATTTCAATTAAATTAAAAACAAATTTAAATACGTAACATAAATAAACTAAAGAACTGTCACATTTTATTACAATTAATATTAATTAATATTATGCACTGAGATTTTGTAATATGCAATATATATCTATAGTCCCTGTTTAATGTAAAAAAAATGCAAAATTTGCCCCCCTCCCAAAATATATATTGAATCTATAATTAATCAATTAATTTAAAAATAGGTAAAAAAAATCGTTAAGTTTGTATATTACTAATTATCCAGTATTTAGAAATTTGCAATAATGACGAAATATATATATATATATATATATATATATATATATATATATATATATATATATATATATATATATATATATATATATATATATTCGGCAAGCTTTTGGCAAACTTCGACATCGCTTGTGGAATGAGCGGGGTATCCGACTGGATACGAAAATTCGGGTTTACAGAGCTGTTGTACTTGGCATTCTTTTGTACGAATCAGAGTCGTGGACTCCATACAAGGACCATATACGTCATCTGGATGTTTTCCATAAAAGCTGTCTACGCGCAATAGAGGGGAGTTAACCTTCAAAGATAAGACATCTAACGTAGACCTGTTTAACAGATGTAATATTGGAGGAATCGAGACTGTTCTCATGCAGTCTCGGTTACGGTGGTCTCGTCATGTCTTGAGAATGTCTGATGACAGGATACCCAAGATCCTAATGTACAGCCAGTTAGATCAGAGCTACAGGAATGTAGGACGCCCATGGCTAAGATACAAAGACAAGCTGAAGAGCAACTTGTCAGCTGTCAATATACCGCATAACACCCTCGAGCAATTAGCCTTGGAGCGGGTAGAATGGAGATCAATGTGTTTTAGTGGAATCAGCATTTTACAATCTGCTAGCCTGAATCTTCAAGAAACGAGAGCAAGATTTAAAAGGTCAGCCAATCTAATAGTGATCTCTTCCCACAATCCTTACTCTTGCTCCATATGTGGTTTCCTTTGTAAATCACTAGCGGGTCTTAAGTGCCACTTAATATTATCGCGCAAAATTTCATAACTGAATCAATTAAGTTGTCAGATCCTCATACATCTAAACCGACGGGAGAGTCCATTGTATGTATGTATGTATGTATGTATGTATGCATGTATGTATGTATGTGTGCGTCTGTATGTAAATAAATTTAAATTTGTGACGTTTCTAACGAAAATCTAGCGTGTTAAGAAATTCAAATTTGAAAGTTAGAATTAGCGTCCGTTGACTCAGGAAGATTATAAACTAGCTTAAAACCTACCCTATCGGGCGACAATTAAGCTAAATCACGCGGAGACTCTTGATTGGGCGTTCGGCTTGTTCAGGAGTTTGAGAATCACTGCCGCTTGATCTGGGTTTTCATTCGCACGGAATTTGCTTTTCCTCGCTGCAGCCTTGTCGCTTTTGATTGTAATCTGTGCCTCTGTTGGCGAGGGAGGCATAATGCTGCCGTATGCGATAAACAACGATACAGAAGAATTTAACATTTATCGCTGCATTTAAGCATTGCATTAATATTTAAACTTACATTTAAATGTTCAACTGCCACTTAATTTAAAGAGTTTGATGTAGGTAGGTCCTTACTTTCCGTACAAACAATTTTTTTTTCATGGCTGACTTTCATTGGATTTCGCAATTAATTTCAATTATTCCCAAATTTATTTCCAAATTATAAAAAATTGTTATCGTACAAAAAATTCGTCGCGTTAAAATTGCGTAAAAAATCACCGAAAACAATTTCAGTAATGAAAACATGGGAATCTAAAATTTCAGGATTGTTTGTCAGGATCCGGCCTGGAATGTTTTTAATTTGCTTCGGGGAGTCGGCCTGATTCCAAAAGGGTATGATAGGTTGGGCTACGGCCTCTGGGAGTAAAGTTGAAAAAGTGTGACACACTGACATTCGCATTTATTGATATAGATATCAGATCTGGTAATAAGTTCAATAGATTTATCAAAAAAAAAATAATAATAATTATATAGATAAAGCCCTTCGTAAAGTGTGGGCTGTACTTGTCAGAATAATATTTTGTATCTCTTTGAGGCATGGACTTCCAGGGATCCCTTCAATTAGCCTACTGGAATCTTTTCCAACCAGTCCAAGGGCTCCAACTACAACAGCGATTGTTGATGTTTCCATGTGCAACATTTTTGAGATTTCTATTTCAAGGTCCTTGTATTATGACAGCTTTTCGAATATCTTCAAAGATACATTGCAGTCTGCAGGGACTGCCATATCAATAAGGAGGCACTTATTTTGTTTGTGGTCTTTAATAACAATGTCTGGGCGGTTGGCTTTGATTTTTCCCGTCAGTGTGTATTGTGTAGTCCCATAGAATTGTAACAGGTCCTATCTCCGTAACGGGTCAGGGTGGTGTTCGTACCAGTTTCTTTCAGTTTCTTTCCCGTAGGAGTTGCAAATTTTCCAGTGCAGATATTGGCCCACTCTGTCATGCCGGGTTTTATATTCAGTGGGTGCCAATATCGTGCAACCTGATACAAGATGATCAATGGTTTCTGGATATTTGTCATAGAATCTGCATTATTATTATTATTATTTTTATCATTATTATTATTATTATTATTATTATTATTATTATTATTATTATTATTATATACCGTATATACTCGCGTACCATGCGACTTTTGAAGACTTAATTATGAAGCTAATTTTATCTGGGTCGCATTATACACGAGATATAAAATTACCGTATGTACTACAGGCCTGGCTACGCCGTTGATCAAACTATAGATCCATTTACTGTAGTAAAAAAACAGCTGTATTTAAAATAAACATAATATTGATAAAACTGATGTTTTACTTAAGTGTATCCAATAATAATGCAAGTAAAATTTACACATTAGTATCGCATTATAAAATACAAACATAGCGAATACGCATCTTTTCCTATGTTTCTCGTTCAATTGTTTATGACTATACGCGTTTACGCAACGAGTATAGCGTTACTAACGATATTTTTATTATATTCTTTTACTTTTTTAACATATTTAACTAAAATATGAGATCAAAAGATACAGGAAAAGAGGTTAGTCGATTGTAATTTAGTCTATCAAAAAAGGAACTCGCATGATACATGAGATACAAGATGAAATCATTTTTTATAAATAAAAATTTGGGGGTCGCACTATACGCGAGATCGCGCGTTACACGAGTATATACGGTACTTGCTACTACTAAAAATTAAAACTAAGATGAAAAAAATCTAACTGTAATAATCGTGCCGTCAACAACATCCTCATCAAATGATGACCCCTGAGTCAGGCATAGTTTCAACGCCAAAGCTTTTTTCCTTAGCCCCGATCACCTCGAGATTGCTAAACGTTGCTGGCTTGATGAAAATGCCTTCCTCATCACGCACATGCGGAATTTATCTCTATTTCTTTAAAGAGAACATCCCTTGGCTCTCTTTTTTGGCCCAACCTAATACACCATAGGCGTGTATTCATTTTGTTAATTACTTTCAGTTCTGTTCCTTAAGGTGTCCGTCCCATTGTAGGTAAACATCCGAGCATTTAATTATGTATGCTGATGGCAAGAAAGGTCGGACAATATGTCCACCGGGCTTGTTGACCAGTCATTTTAACGCTAACTGACGCTGTAAGCAACAACGCCATTGACCATTTAGGTTCGGTCGATTTCCTGAATACAACAAAAGAGTAAAAAAGAAATAACACGTTTTCTTTTCTCACATCCTTACCCTCTTTAACCTCTTTCTCTCCTCCCACTTTCTCTTTCACTTCTTCTTCTTCTTCTCTCTCTCTCTCTTTCTCTCTCTCTCTCTTAATCCTTTGATATATTTGTCTCGTTTTTAACCTCGATTTCCTTTTCTCATTTCATGACCTATCTTTTCTTTGTCTAACAAACGTCTGTCATCCATTATATTTTTCCTAGATTTTCCACTCGGCTAGACGGTTATCTTTTGTCTTTGCAGGCATGAACTAGCCTCTCCGCATCACATATAAATTCTATAGAAGGTCCTTGCACAATTCTTCCGACAGAGTTCCTTGAAACACTCAGCTTCTTAACAATGGCGTTAACTGACTTTCTGGAATCATTATCGGTGGTTTTCTGCACCTTTCTTACAAATATTGATGTGTTGATGCTATTACAAGCGTTAACAGGCCTTTTAAATTTGACTACTGCTCTAGAATCTCCGTCAGCGACTTCCAGCTCTTTGTGAATTTTGAAAACAAACAACCGTACATGTTTCAGGAAGTGAGCAAGATATATTTGGAGTCCCTATAAGAAATTCATTACAAAAATGGTCATAAGGGTTATACACCAGATATAGTCACCTATAAATTTAGATTATTTCTGAAACTTGATGGCCTGAAAGATGAAAATCTTGTTAAAATAGCTGACATCTAGTAAGTCGAATTTCTGTTGTTATTCTAAAAAATGAGTCCGAATTATGTTTCCAGCAATAGCACCATTGTGTCCCAAATGTGACTGTAGCTAATAATGACCACTTAAGAAGTGTAAACAACACTGTTATTTTTTTCAAACACTGAAATTAGCGACTAATACAGGAAATAGTAACGGAAAATTCCAAAGCTAAGCCTGCTGAGGTTGCCCTCTGTAACAGAAATGCTCACCTGTTTATTGGTACCCAAACTACTGAGACAGTCTGCTAAAAGTCTTTCTACTATCTATGGTGTTAAAAATGTTCTGCGATCTTTGCAATAGTTGACAATTTCGAGAAACCTATCAACAACATTTTACATTGAAACTTTGCAAATCTTCTACTGAGATCCTCAGACGTTTACAGAGTGGCATGCGTGTTTTAAGGCCAGTCGAGTTTCGATAAAAGATTTATGGGCATTCAGGTCGAACATTCAAAAAAAAAAAAAAAAAAAATAGAAAAATAAGATAAAAATGAAAAAAAACAGAAAATATAGGGAATAAATAATTTATAAGGACGATCGCAGAAGAATCCATATAATTTGTCAGTAATGGTGCCAGCTACGAAAACTTTCACTGTAAACCTGAACACGCATTGCGTTGCTCCGAACAATTTTTTCCCGTTTCTCGACATTCGAAGATGCGACAAAAGGGCTCTGGAAATGCTCTACGTTTCTACAGGAATTATTTAGAAAAGTAAAGAGGCTAAATTTAATTTGCACATAAATTATTTTCTGCTTTAACAATGAAGCTTTTTGGGAGTAGTCTGATCCATTATCGTATATATATATATACATATATATATATATATATATATAAATATATATATATATATATATATATATATATATATATATATATATATATATAAAGTATGTGGTGTAGTTCAATTTACATTACATGAATCTTTCATACAAAAAACAGATCAATTTTATCCCGACATCGATCTTTCTTGGTAAAATTTCCAGTCTTCAAAGGTTGTGGTTTTAAATGGTATTTGCAATATTTTTCAATTTGTTCTGCGGCATTTTCAATCCGCTTTTGTACTCCGTTTTTGTACAAATGCATATTCATAAATTTAACGTTATTTTACACGCGAACGTCAGGAAATTTTGCTTTTGTTTACGTCTTTCATTTTTTTAGCTGCAGATTTTTTTTACAATTGAAAATTATTTTTCGAAATTAAATTATTCTTCAAAATTAACTTTTTTATGGTTTATATAGAGTTGTCCTGTTATATTATTAATTAAATTATAATATTTTTGTTAATATTTTTAATTAATATTTAAATTGATTTATTATGTTATATTATTATTAGAATAACAACGTAAATATTTGTTAATAAATCTTGTATATATATCATAAATTTCTTTTTGTAAAACCTTCAGTTACCGAAAATCTGCTCTGAATCGTAAAATAAAAAATGTAATAAAACTAATTCATACTTGATTTAGAAAAGCGTTTAATTTCTTTTCTATATAAGATATATTATAGATACTTGATATCTTAAGAAAAATATTGGTAGATGAATATAAAATTTTTACATGAATTATTTCCTTTGTTTATTATAATAATTTATAAAGTTTTAAATCTTTTACATTTTTTTGTTTTAATTCCTACCGGTTCGCTGATATTGTTAATAAGTAAAAACTATATTTATTGATGATAAATGGAAAAGCTTACTATAATTCATTGATCTCCAGTATTTTCAGAATTATTTTTACAATATTGGGGATCTAGGAATTATAGTAAGCTTTACAATTTTTGATTAGTAAATATAGTTTTTACTTAATAAGAATATCACCTAACTACTACAATAGTTGTGTGTGTCTGTATAAACGTGCCGATTTTTGTCAATTTGTTTTTTTTTTAAAGATTCTTTATAAAGAGAATTGTATTATCATGACAGACGCCTAAAATGGTGCGAAAAGCAGCGATTTTAACGGCTGCAAAACAAAACAAAAAACTTCTGTCCAGTCAATTTAAATAGGTTTAGAAATACAGCAAATTATTTTGCTTATGGGAAATACAAAATTTTGCTTATTGGAAATACAAAATTTAACTATTAGCTTGAAATTAAGATAAAAGCTACAATGAAGATTTTTAGTTTTAATTTTTTTTTTTAAACTTATGTAGTTCGTTTCTACGGTTGTATCAATAAATATATATAGATAATGAGAAAACACAAAGGAAAGAAGAAAGTGAAATGAAAAGAGGATGGTAAAGTCGAAAATATGTCAAAAAAGGATGAGAGATTTTGAATATTATACTTAAAATCTAAACGGTTCAAAATAAACTAAATAAGGCCTACTTAATGATTGAATAGTTGCAAAAATACAATTAGTGCATATAGTCAAGGCTGGAATCCATATAAAAGTCAAATTTTTGTATAGAATTTTTAAAAGTAGGCAGATAATTTGAACTTAGAGAGTAAAAGTAAGAGAAGATATTTTCTTCACAGGGATTCGAAAGAGAATTTGAATTTAATTTCAAAGGAATTTTGACTTGGAATTTTCACATGAAAGTACAAGCAAGAGAATCGGCTTCAAGATTGAAACAATTTTCTTAAAAAAATGTAATTACATCAACTAAAGAAGCCTTGATTTGATAAAGTACTTATCATCACCATCACACACATACATACATACATACATACATACATACATACAGATCATACGACAAGCATTCATTCGATAATCTCCTCAAAACTAGCTCGCTGATTGGTCAATTCCGACCAATCAGATATTCTGCACGCGAGGAATAATATTTCCCGCGGACTGATCTGGGAGCCTATCACGTGAGACACCACATTATATAAACAAAACACGAGTAAGCCTTTTCTCTCTTTTTTCTCTTTCATCTTCCTTGCTGTCAAAATGTAACCTTCGAGAACACTCGTCTTCACCTTGCGGTCAGACGTTAAAGATCATTACCAACATTCACGCAAGTACGAATTCTTAACTCTTCTGAACTCTACCAATTTTTCCTAACATGCAACAAGAACTTTACTCTTCTAAAAAATACAGTTTAATAATTAATTCAAGTTCGTGAGCTCCGTTACAAATATTTTCCAAATATAAGAGACGTAACTCTATCAAACGTTTAGCTTATATGCATGTCCATCAAAACACAAATAAATTCAAATGTTATGTTTTGAATCATTACGTTCTTTCTTGAATTTTATGCTATGTGCTATTTTAGGTCAAATATAAATTGCATGTGACCGCCACATTTGATGGTGACCTCCACTGTCTTTGCTTCTCCTTTTCCACGTCATTCCAAATCTAAGTTAAATAAATGTGGTTGTATCCGCTACATCTGATTGGCAATCCTTCACATTTTTATTGCTGACCCGTAGTTCGTATCGGATTCCGCTACATGTTTGGTGACCCCGACGCTCGGGAAAGGCCACATTTCTTTAGTGTGCCAGACGTGATCTTGTAAAGGAAATACAATGCGTAAAAACCACGTAATAGCCAGACAGGAAGGACATTGAAATTTTCATACACAAGGAATATGTTTTGAACAATTTCGTGCTTATCTTGTAAACCATGCAATGTGGCAGGTACTCCATCAGAAGGCACCAAAACTTCACTGTTACCCCATTCGCCAATGAACCTTGTAAGAGAATCGTTAGGAATATCCCGGTATCAGCATATCTTCTTGGCGCAAAAAAAAAAAAAAAATTCGTCACCACGTGCGTACACATAGAATTACAATTACTTCTTTTCGTACCATAATACGCACGCCGTACACACATTTTTTTAAAGCAGTTTGTAATTACACCTGATGTAAGTGCAAATCACAATTTTCTCGCAGCGACGTATCCAATTTCACCCGACAGACAAATTTTATCTGCAAAAACAAAATGTCGGAAACAAGTGACAACAAGGCTGAATCTTCACTCGAGCCTTAGGGAGACAACTTTCTACGGTATTTTCTACTGCGCAACACTAGTTGGACATGGAAACAAAACTCAAGTTTCACTGGAGTGAACATACAATTTTCTCTGGACGACTCATTGTTCCTTTACTTATGATGCGACATCACTTTGAGAATTTGCATGTACGTTATTCGTTTGCTATTAATCCTGCAAATTCTGCATTCTCTTGCTACATACAGACGCTACTCGTCATTACGTTTAGCAATTGCATCCTGTTTAATCCTGAAACTCAAGAAAAAGCGCCAATACAATTTTTTACACCACGTGGCGACATTTCAAACCACTACTTGCTACATTGCTTACCATGCTTCTAAAATTATCTTCGGACGACTCACTGTCTCGAACAACATTTACGACACATCTTTCATATAAAATTTACTAAATAACCATTAATAAGCAAAATTTTCAACTTCGCCGTGACGTTTCAACTCCAGCGTCATCTGTACGAATTCGACTCACTGAATTACGCAGATCTTTGGAAATTAAGCTAGCTTTTCAACACAACGTCAGCTGATCACAATTCACGCGTACATTTCGACGGCACACATTCACTCCCATTGTGCTACACACCGCACATACATTCGGCAATTTTTCATCTGATAACATTTCAGAAATCCAATTTCAAAGTTTTAGACACTCTCTCTATTCCTTTTTACAGAATCTAAGCCTTGCTCTTACATGACATATTAAAGAAATTTATTATCATTTCTTTAATCTCGATGGGGTATTGGTGGTGATTATCATATTTAATTTGGGGGTTGAGTTATGGAAAACGTATTTTATTTAAAGTAAGATAAATAATGACAATGTTTCAATCTATTTTTCCTTTTTTTTAAAATTGTGTTCTACCGATGTAAACATATTTTTGATAAAATGATTTAACGCCTCAATCGGCGTTTATCATTATAAAATAAAATCATATTTAATTAATGAATTTTATTTATTTTATATATATATTTTTCGAGTATCATAATTTGAAAATGCTAAAATATCGGGGAGATAACTCAGAAAACTTTTTTGAAGTATAACTTTCCTTAGAAATGTATCAGTCTGCGTTGGTGACAGATGACTGTGAATTTGGTGCCTGAAATCTATTGTGAAATATCCTACCCAGAAACCGAACAAGGTACTAAGCGGGTAGAGGGGGGACATTAAGAACAACAGAAAGACTGGTAAACTGCTATGTAATGTCTACCTTCCTATATGACATTAAATGCTAATAAATCTTGTTAGAAAAAAACACTTCACAACAGACGAAAAACGCAATGATCCACATACATGATGAATGAAAAAGTTCTAAGTATAATAGGAAAATGTAGCTAAAAATCAGAATATAAATGCTGAAATCTAGAGGATTTGTAATGAGGAAAGCAGGCTCGGGGAAATTAATATTAGCGGGAGAAATCTAACACAAGAGAGGCAGAAGAAAGTATCGAGAGACTTGAAAAGTTTCTGCCCAAATGGATTCGCGGAGATACAAAAACAAAGAGGAATTCTAAAGAATTATAAAGACGGCCAACAAATAGAGAGAAAGTTTTGGTGAACCAGACAGGTAACGAGTAAATGAATGAATAAATGGAAAATTGCAATTTTAATGAGACTTTTCTTCAGATTAATAACGGTTTTATTAAGAGGAATAATATAAATTTAAAAGGAGTACAACGGAGAGGAAAATACAATGAACGCTGGTTACAGGTTTCAACAAAGGTTTCACATAGGATATAATCACTGCTAGGTTACGAACAGACAATGAATCAGCTTTGCCAGAAAGACGCATAAATGCACTAGAAACATTTAAAGAGGTATAAATGTTGTCATGGATAAGGATGCCTACAATGAAAAAAGTCTTTTACTTCATGAAAGTGTCTATGAACATATGATAAAATTCCGAGATAAAATTTCCCAACATCTCATTTTACTTTCTAATCGATTTGTTAATTTTTTACGCTTTTATATTTTTAAATATAAAAATAGAAGATTTTTATTTTCATGTTTTTACAACTAAATTTTTCTTAACATGAATCTTAGAGTTCTTACAGTCTTTGTTTTTAGTTGTCTGTTAAGATGAAAAGAAATGTGATTACTTCGCGTGTATGTGTGAGAAAACAGAAGTAATGTAGAAAGTGAGGAGGAAAATGTAAGTGTCACGTAGCTTAATGAGGAAGATGAATGAATAAGTAAAGACATTTCTTTTAAACCGAGCGTCGTGAACTGTTGCCGTATGTCTCCCCTTATTGCCTTTGTCCATCAAGAATGTTTGCTTAAATACTTTTCAAAGGGATCACGAAGCATGCTTTTTATTGTTGGTGAGAACGCAACCCGTCGGTTGAAATATGCTAAATATGAATGTGTTAAGCATTAATTTATTTACCAGAAGGATGCACAATCCTGCGAGTTAGAAACGATCTTTTGTCATTTGATGTTTGACTGTCTTCATGTTTATTTCCGGCTTCGTTACGTATATGTATCTTTCGTGTTAGGTTCATTCATTCTTTTTTAAATTTCGAATCGTATGTGATTATTTCAACTATAATCCTAGTGATAATTCTTTGCACAAAACAGTTGTTGGAATGAATTTGTTAATAATGCAAAAAACAAAAAACAAAATGGTTCAAATTTTAGACAAATATACCCAGATGTCATGGTTTGTCTATATAAAAAATGAAAACAAAATAACAGACATATTTTTATGCGACTTGGCGTACATGGATTTAAAGTACTCCCCATAGAATAGTAAAAACTACTGCAATAATTTAACATCACTTCGTGGAACAATTAACCTTTCACGTATTAAAATTTCCAGCAAACTTATACAAAAAAGGCATCAATATAACAGAAAAAACTCATAGAAATTTTAGATTTTAAATCCTTACCAACTTACATACCACTTAACAGATGTTTCACCCTCCGAAAGGAATGATGAACATAATCAAAATCTTTGAAATATTTTTGAATATAGAAAATGTATAAGAATATTTTACGTGAAGAATCAATATATTTGCGATATATCTATGATGTCTTCTTAATATATTTCCGCACAATATTAAAGTATATTGTAAACTAATAAAAGTAAACTAAGCAACAATGAACATACAACTGGAATTACTTTTGCAACAGAGACAAACAATACATTGCTGTGCCTTCATCTTATGCTAAATCGTATTATTTATTTTCTAGAGAGAAATGCTATCATAAACTGTTGTGACCAAGTAATTGGTTAAGAAATAACAGAAAAGAAGTAGCAAATAAATAGTGTATTGAACAATAAATACAACCCATTCGCCCTTGCATGGAGTATTGCTGCCATATATGGTCTGGGGCCCCTGCTGTTTGCCTCAGGGTTCTTGATAAGATCCAGAGACGGAAGGGCAACGTGATTGGCCCTGATCTGTCATCTCGTCTGCAGTCGCTCTCTCACAGACGCGATGTTGCCTCGCTCTGCCTTTTTTACAAGTACTTTCACGGTAATTGCTCCGAGGAGCTGCTTTCGCTTGTCCCTAGGCCTCGTGAATTTAAACGCCCCACGAGGCTGGTATCCCGCTCCCACCCCTACACCGTGGAAACTGTTAGATGCAGACGTCTCTTCTACTCCAATAGCTTCATGTCTCGCACATCTCGCCTATGGAACTCCCTTCCCTATTACTGTTTCCCTGACAAATACAATCTCCAACGGTTTAAATGTAGCGTCAATCGACATCTCCAGTTGCCTTGATCTATCCACTTCCCTTCTCCACATCCTTTCATCTTTCATTCCTATCTGCTCTCGCTCCAAATCATCTGTAACCCCCTTGCCTTGATCGACCCACTGTCTTTCTCTTTCTCCACATCCTCTCCTTTACCACTCCTATCTGCTCTTCCTCCAAACCTTCTTTAACCCCTTGCGTGATAGTGGCTTCCAGCCTTGCCTGGGGTGATATGCTTAAAAAAAATAAAAAACAGCCGTGTGTTAAACGACTTGGGAGTGTGTGTCGGTTGACCAGCGTTCAGATTATCGCTGTTTCCCCCAACCCCCGAGGCCTACTGTTCCTATTACTTATTAGTAAGTGAGAGAGTCCACAATAAACTCATTAGAGGGAAGAGACTACAACATAAACATAAAAAATAAATCAACATTACAACAATAAAATTAAATCCGGTATAAGTTTAGGTTTCTACCCAAGTGCAATGAGAATTTGTCGCCGTCAATATCTACCTGGTGTAAACAAAAATGAAAATACTTTTAAATACCTCCGATATCTTAATCATTTCATGTTTAATGTAAAGGGGTATGTCTAGAAAATCTACAAAAATATAAAAAGAAATATAAGAGAAAATAATTTATTAAGGTGAAAATTTATTGAAACTTCAGTAATTTGGGAATCCTCTAAGGTAAATTTAAGTAATTAATATCACATGATCACCTTTCGTCTCAAAACTGCCACTGATAATAAAGAGAAGGAACCGTCAGATTAATAATCTACAGTTCATATTAGCATTTTTTTTTAAAGTACTCGATACAAAGTAGAGCAGAATATTATAATATAATTATTTAAAATATTTTTTTCATCGCGACACAGAAATTTCTGTTTCGGAACTTAAATCTATTGTTCCATTTTCAAGCCATATTCAATTACTTCAGAAAAAATGATTTATTTTGAAAGCAAAGTAGTATATATCTATCTATCTATCTATCTATCTATCTATATATATATATATATATATATAGTGATAAGATATTGACAGAATGAGGTAGCGACAAAGGAAGACGACCAGACAGATAAACAGAAAGAGAGAGAAAGAGAGAGAAAGATAGAAAAAGCCAGAGACAGACAAAGAGAAAGAGAGTGGGAGAAGGACAAAGGGACCGTAGGGACAATCTACCGGGATTTTAGGTGGAATAATAAAAACCTAGTGTTAAGTTCACAAATTACAAACAAGATTATAAACAACGCGATGAAATGAGCTTCACAAAAACGAAGAGGTTCGAGTTAAATATGACAATAAGATTTATACAGTAGATTCCCGTATTTACATATTAGAATTCAATTCTCTTTGTTGCGGCCACGAAGATACCATTAGTTCCAGTGTCCAATGTGAATTGTTGCAAGTGAGTCTGCAAAGTACGAAGTTATATGTACGTCAATGTGTTTGTGTGTGTGTGTGCGCGCCCGCGTGTGTGTGCGAAGCACACGCCAATGAAATGTGTGTGACTACTGACTGGTTGTGTGAGATAGCAGTGATTTTAAAACAGAGTGAACAAAGAGAAGGCGGTCTAGAAATTATTTTCGTCGTGGCTTTGTATCTAGAAACATCATCGCTGATTGACGCGTTGTCATGGTAACGTTATCGCCGCGGGGCCTTGCTTTACTGACTATTACTTTTCGCAGATCTGTCCTGACTGTCGATGACAAGACATTTTTAGGGCCTATAGCGAGTCGGTAATCGTCTCACGGATCCTATGTGAGATTTGTGCGGGAACGTTATCCGTAGCCGTAGCCATGACCTATTTGCAGGTCATCTGGAGTTCAAACACGCGGACGTCGTAGAGAGTACATCACGTGACTTGTCATATTCACTAAGGTTCAAGAAATTAGAAATTTAGTAAGATTTATTTGAAGGCGTCTCTTTGTGCTTAACATATTGACCGAAAAATATAGGAGTTTATCTCTTAGAACTAATAAAATTTAGAAGGACAGATAATCAGACAGACACAGACTGATAGAGAGACGTATATATATATATATATATATATATATATATATATATATAATCCCCTTCTCTTTGTTAACACACACACAAACACATTGATGTACATATAACTTCGTACTTTGCAGACTCACTTGCAACAATTCACATTGGACACTGGAACTATTGGTATCTTCGTGGCCGCAACAAAGAGAATTGAATTCTAATATGTAAATACGGGAATCTACTGTATAAATCTTATTGTCATATTTAACTCGAACCTCTTCGTTTTTGTGAAGCTCATTTCATCGCGTTGTTTATAATCTTGTTTGTAATTTCAAAATAAATCATTTTTTCTGAAGTAATTGAATATGGCTTGAAAATGGAACAATAGATTTAAGTTCCGAAACAAGCATAGACACGTACGCCCACAACATAACAACTAGAGAGAGACTTTTACGATTCCCATTTATGTATATAACATAAATCTCTCTCTGTCTATCTATCCTTCTATCTATCTATCTGTCTATCTATCTATCTATCTATCTATCTATCTATCTATCTATCTATATATATATATATATATATATATATATATATATATATGTTATCCCACACCGTTCGCACTACATATATATGTGTGTGCGTGTGTGTATGTGTTTGTGCGCGCCCACGTGGTTTAGAGAGACTTAGTATCTGGCCATTCAGTTATGCGCATTTATGTGCCCTCTATCCACACAGAGATCCACATAAAAACATGCAGACACACCCATATTCTATCAATCGCTTTCATCATTACAGTTCTTGTTTCAGGAAAGGGAAACTGAAAATACTTTAGATACGTTGCGCCAGACACAAAAGGTACAACTTTTTTTAACCATTTCTTTTAGAACTTGAGAAATTACTGTTTGATATGATAAGAAAAGTAGAATAACAAGGAAAATGTTTAATGACAAAGAATTTCTTGGTTCATAATTTCTTCTTCGTAAATAAAATAATTGAGTATTTGTGGCGATTTTGTACGTTTGAAACAGGAATCCTGATTACTGTGAAGTACTCTCCAATTACCGAATCATATTGGTTCACTGGTAGTTACGGTAGTGGGTAATTCTTTAAACATCCATAATAAAAAATGGGGTACTATATATAAAGTACCTTGTTTCCAAAACAGTTGAAAATCTGCTCTTGGAGAAAGATAAATAAATTCTTCCAAATTATTTAGCTGATCGTTTTCAAGTTTCGAGTTAGCGGAATCCAAGGGAAACAACAAGTCATATATTTTTAAGAGTAGTCTCCCCTGAACAATTTTTGCCGCGCGTCATTTTATCGCAGTTAATTTACTATGGGGAAAATTATAGTGAGTCGCCGAAGTCGTGACTACTGTGTTTAGCTCCATCCACAATGGGTTTTCAACATTTTGACGTAATCAACTCTTGATATTTAATAAGTAATTATTTTCTAAATCTTAAATTTCTTAGAAAAAACAGCAACAAAAATTAAAGCGCTTTAATTAATTTCAAGTAAATGTTTTTTTGTTTTTTTTTTCTGTCAATCTGCGTTTCAAAGATTTTATTTGTCATTGTTTTTCAGTTTTCATATCAGAGTTGTTGTTGTTGTTGTTCTTCTTCTTCTTCTTCTTCTTCTTCTTCTTCTTCTTCTTCTTCTTCTTCTTCTTCTTCTTCTTCTTCTTCTTCTTCTCCACCGAGTGCGGTTCTTTTCATCCGTCTTCGTCTTTATTACTATGTCGTTCCCTAATATCCTACATGCCTTCCAAAAAATGAGTCGTTACTTTCATGTATATCATTTTTAAAGATCGCTGCTACCCAACAGCAGACGCGTCATATTATTTTCAGAAATAATGGTGATTTGAAGTCTCGTAAAATAGATTCCAAGCTTATGATAATGATAAAACAAAGTTTTGTTCATGTATGTTTGTTCAGAAGTAGGGTGTTGCTATTAAACTACTCGTTTGAAGTGTTGGATTGGCCGAGAGATTATATAAACAAGAGAGTAAAACAACTAGTTGGAAATGTTTATTCTATCGAGAGATTTTTGTGTAGAGAGAATTTTAAGTATTGTCCCTGAAAGAAAGTGTTAATTCAAGCAATGTTTTTAAGAGAGAGGGAGTCTGTATTAAAAAAAAATGAAGAAAAATTTTAACTAAAGAGTGAGTGATGTGTATTGTCAAAGCCACTTGCGTCTATTAAAGGAACGCTAATTACAGCTTACTACCTTAATCTCGGTACAAAGTGAAAACGAGTGCTACACTCTTACGATTCACGTCACGAATATTCTCAGAGTTTTCTTTTGTTTTTTTGTTTTGTTTTTTACACATACCCCAAAACTGAAAAGCATTAAGCAAACTGCTGAGAGAGTTTTCATCGCAGATATGTTGAGCGGAAAAAATTAACGTCTGTTGGAGGATTGAGCAAAATTTATAAGTAGCTGGACTACAGTGTTTCTTTCAATTCAATGTAGAGCCTGAACAGTCTTTTGAGGGGGGTTGTTTACTGCGAAGGACGCTTTAATATAGAAAAATCATTGCTGTATTGTGCCACTATTTTTATTTGCGTTGTCCTCAGTTTCGTGTTCATATGACAGGAGTGGTACCCATCGTCGTCTTCTGTTTATTTAGATCATTTGCTTCAGGTCATGACATGTTGTACCTTCAGAGGTGCTGTTTTGTATATCTCCGTCATAAGGGTATTTATCTGAGCATCTGTTGAAGATGTTCCCTTTCTATCAGTTTATATCAGTCTGGCATTTCTCCTCTGACCGCTTTGTTCAACAAGAGATTTCCGACCACAGAATTCCCGCTCACTGGACGTTTTCTGGCAATTCTTTCTAAACTTTAAAATGGTTGCGTGTGAGAAGCGAAACAGATCAGCAGTTCTGGAAATAGTCAGACTTCAACAACACTTACAATAATTATTCTTTACTAATTCCTGAAATGAAATTCAGCGGATTTTGATGACAATGTTTAAATGCTGCCACGTCATTGACTAATTAGAATTGTTCTTAATTTTATTTAATTAATTACCCAGTGTGTATATATATGAGATATTAGAATTCTATTTATTATCTTGGCGCGCATGCTTTTCTGATCTTTTTATGTATTTCTTTACTGTCTGCCTCTCAGTATACTTTCCCTTTTCGAATTGTTAGGCAAATGTTAAATAAAATTCAATCGTTCATTCACTGATTCTTTCAATTTCACTTTAATATGATTCGTTTTTCAGAAGAAGAAATGAAGAAAGATTGAAAAATACAATTGGAAAAACACAAAGATTTTATTACAAACGATTACGTTCATTTAATTAAAACAGGCTTTCTTTTTTTTGCAGACGATAGAGTTTTATATGTTTAGGTTTCGTATTATCTTTGAAACTAAACAATAAATTAATCAAAGATGAGCACCCCAAAACAAGCGACCTTTGACGTCAAAATGCATCCTAATTAAATGAAAATATTAATCATGGTAACTACGATAATGATACTAAATACCCGTAAATACCAGTGAGAAACTGAAGCCCCACTTGATCCGTCAGTTGTAGACTTTTGGGTCTGTGTTGTTTCCTCCTGTTAAGAAATAAAAAGAAAGAACGTAATGAATAAATTATTCACTTAAAAGCCACGTATTTATTAATGCTTGTATCAAGTCTTCACCACTGACACTTATTTATTTTTCCATACTCAGTGTATTTCTACAATAAATATTTATCTCATAAATATTTTAGTAGTAATATTTGAATAATTCCTGACCACTAACAATCCCTTTTTCTTTGATTTTCAGCAGAAGTATAATATTTTCGTTGCACTTTCCGGTTTTCAATTCACAACATACTGAAGAAAATTATATAATATAATATTTCTCTCGGGCTATAGATTTTCTTGCTGAAAATGGCGCAAGAAAACTGAAATAATTATGGACTAGTGAAGAAAAGATAAAGTCAATGGGAAGCTTAAATGCCTATAGTATATTCAAATGAAGTCGGAGCTAAGCAACAAATCTGATTCTTTCATTTTTATACTCTCGGCACATCTTAGCATGATTTGTTTCGAGTTTTTTCCAGAACTGCCATTTTGAATATCTACATATGAGAACTGCAAACTAAACGAAGTGTTCTTAATAAGACATGTTTCCTTTATTTAATAGTTTGTTTAATTTTTGAAAAGCGTACTTCGATTTTTTTCAAAAAAGTAATATGCATAAAAGAAATGTAAAAAACTAATTTAATCAAAACTATTTAAGATAATGTTATTTTAAAGTTTATTACGGCGTCTGTTTATTTTTAGCATAATCCCTTAATATCCACGAATATTTTCCGTGTATTACAATCAAATGATGCAAGAAATGCACTGTAACAAGTACTTTTCATTGTTGCAGTGCATTCCTTGCCTCATTTGTTATCAATATACGGAAAATATTCGTATATATAAAAGGATTATGCTAAAAATAAGCAGACATAATGTTCATAAAGAAAGAGAGACAGAGACAAAGATAACTATTCAATAGCTTATATTCCGACTTCACGTTTCGCAGTTGAACCACTCCCGAGAGTAAGATAATTCTATTGAATTCATTAAATTTTATAATATTTATATTTCAGTTAAATAGGTTGCATAAAAACGCTAATTATTGACTACAAATGTCAAACTTGTTTTATACTAAGAAAGCTTCAGCTTAGTAATTTATTTTGTATTAATTAATTCTTAATGTTCCCTTATCACTTGTAATGATTGCCACGAGGTAGACATAGGTGAAACGTTGAGGAATTTAAATAAAATAGATCTTTTACAAAGCAACTCATGCAATGCATTTGTCGATCAATGAGTCTGAGTATAATTTCGATTTAAATATTATGGCTTTAATTAAAAGAAAAAAGAAACTTTCTAAAGCGAAAGTGTATAGAAATTGCTTTGATCGCTAGATCATTCGTGGTAAGTTTACTTTATGGGTCTTACATTTTATTTTCTTGGTAGATTTTCGATTATCATAATGTGGGATACTTAATACTCTAAGTGTCAAAACAAAAGGGTAAGAAAACTGACTCAAGTCGGTTGGAAGACATGTCTAGGCTCATCTAAACAAAATACATTGTTTAAATTTCAAATTTCAGCTTGTGCAAATGAGTGTATGATTTTTGTGTGTGTATGCGCATCCACATGTGTATAAATATGTACATGTGTGTATAAATACGTGCATGTGTGTATAAATATGTGCATGAAGTGTGTAAATATGTGCGCATGTGGATAAATATATGCATGTGTGTATAAATATGTGCGCATGTGTATAAATATGTATATGTGGGTATAAATATGTGCATGTGGGTATAAATATGTGCATGTGGGTATAAATATGTGCGCATGTGTATAAATATGTGTATGTGGGTATAAATATGTGCATGTGGGTATAAATATGTGCATGTGTGTATAAATATGTGCGCATGTGTATAAATATGTGTATGTGGGTATAAATATGTGTATGTGGGTATAAATATGTGCATGTGGGTATAAATATGTGCATGTGTGTGTAAATATGTGCGCATGTGTATAAATATGTGTATGTGGGTATAAATATGTGCATGTGGGTATAAATATGTGCATGTGTGTATAAATATGTGCGCATGTGTATAAATATGTGTATGTGGGTATAAATATGTGCATGTGTGTATAAATATGTGCATGTGTGTAAAAAATGTGCGCATGTGTATAAATATGTGTATGTGGGTATAAATATGTGCGCATATGTATAAATATGTGCATGTGTGTATAAATATGTGCATGTGTGTAAAATATGTGCGCATGTGTATAAATATGTGCATGTGTGTAAAATATGTGCGCATGTGTATAAATATGTGCATGTGTGTAAAATATGTGCGCATGTGTATAAATATGTGTATGTGGGTATAAATATGTGCATGTGTGTATAAATATGTGCACATGTGCATAAATTTGTGCATGTGTGTATAAGTATGTGCATGTGTGTATAAATATGTGCGCATGTCTATAAGAATCCCCGTATATGTAAATATGTGCATATGTGTGTAAATATGAGCGCATGTGTATAAATATGTGCATTTGAGTGTAAATATGTGCGCATGTGTATAAATATGTTCATGTCTGTATAAATATGTACGCATGTGTGTATAAATATATGCATGTGGGAATAAATATGTGCGCATGTGTATAAATATGTGCATGTGTCTATAAATATGTGCGTATGTGTATAAATATGTACGCATGTATATAAATATGTGCATGTGTGTGTAAATATGTTCATGTCGGTATAAATATGTGCGCATGTGTATAAATATGTGTATATGTGTATAAATATTTGTATGTGTGTATAAATATGTGTATGTGTTTATAAAAATAATAGCTTGTCATGCACAATTATGTAGAACCGTTTGTTGTTCTAAACTTCGATTATCTATTGTGAAAGGAAATGATGCATTTCAGCTGCATTTAGTTAAAGTCCTTTATTTCACAACAATTTTACATTATTATAGCAATCGCTATTCTGTCTGGCAATCTGATATATTCAAACGTAGCCTGAATCAAATATTACTTTTTAGGGGTCTTCTATCAAAGACCGTTCAATCTTTTTCGATTTTACTGATTGATTTTAAAAAGTTCCTTTGGCGTTGGGTTTCTTTAATTTATAATAATAGAGATTATGTGGCACGTCCGTTCAAAACATGGGCGATCATGGCTCACCACAATTTCCTATTTCCTGTTGTACATGACAGTTTTAATCTTTTGCCAAGACTCACACCACTTTCCGTCATCTCTTTATGCAAGATTTCATGATATTTGCATTCGTTTCTTTCGCCTTCTTGAAAATGCGATTTTAATTTCCAAAGTTAATAATTTTATTATTTAATATTATGGAGACACAAACAGAGTGAGAAAGGAAGATTTCGTGTTATCTTTTACTTTGAGTGAATGAAATTATTAAAGGTTTAATTTTGCAAAACATAATTATGCCATATTGGAAAATTCTCTTTATACTGGGCAAAGAAAATGTCAAATAATGGCACGAATTCGATTAAGACAATTTAAATTATTTACGTACCTATCAGATTATGTCTTCCTAAAAAGAAATCTTATTTTAAAACAGCTTAATAGTTAATAGAATCATTTAAATATTAATGATCCGTAAATACTTTGATGAATTATTAACGAGAAAGTAGCTTCAGTTTAAAACTCACCAGTTTCGCTGTAGTTGATGTCTGCAATTGCAACAAAAAGATGCTTTTCGACCCACGGTTTTTACTGTGGTAAGTAATATCATCGGTTTGTCCGTAAGCCCAGATTATATAAGTTTCCTTATCCTAAAAATGAGAAAATTATCGTTAATAATCATGACGAAATTATATTTTTATATAATTAATACCAGTAATCTGCCAATCCCCAGAAGAAAAAAACAGGATAAGAAAAAGTATTTGATTTCATTGATCTTCTATCGGCTATGCCTATTACAAAATAGACGAAATCGCCTTCAGTATCAGACAGCCATATTTCAAGGAATAAGAAACATCAACAAAATATCTAATGCCCAGTGTCAGTGCACTCATCGTTATACCTTGATGGTACACGGCGTATAATTTTGTCGACAACGCGTGGGCTACGTCCCGACTTAAAACTATACACCGATAAGCTGAAAATGTGTTTAAAAAAATAACAGTGCAAAAAGCACAGGTGAAAATCGGACTACTGCATCATTCTTTCTCACTCCAAAAGACAAGGGACAGCACATTTTTTTTATCTGAGAAAGTGTCGAGAAAACGTATCTAAAAAAAAAAGTCTCCTCAAATCCTTATTTACTTTTTTTACACGTAGATCATTTACACTCGGCAACAGAACATACATACGTAGAATTAAAAGAAGTTTCCATTGTTATTGGATTTTAACTCGACCATGTTTTCCAAAGATATTTGTCCAAATATCGAAATCGCAAACCACTGCTGAAATAATGAATAGTAACAAATTTATATATTTGAGATAAGTAATATGTGGTTAGGCAGATCAAAATATGGAATTTGTATTTCTTCCACGAGTCCATATTGAATGCTAAAACATACACAATGATTAATGTTGTCTCCTGTTGTTTATGGAAAAATGTTAAACAAACGTCTGTACCCTTGTATGGGTATTTTATTGACTAAATTATCAGCTGCAAAAGAAATCAGATAAAACCTGTCTGATTCTGAATGCAGAACTTACGAGACAGACGGCTGCTTTGTTATCTGAGGTTCTCTCTTTTTTTTCGAGCGCCTTCTGGCGATCGATTATATGACCGCGGGTGAGTTATTTCTCCGGGAAGAGTTTTTCAGGGTGATTGTGTCTCGTTGGTACATATCGAGCTGGACGTTTGGAAATTTCGCTCCTCAGTGTTGCAGGCAATTGTATGGATCTTTTGAATCGAAGTACAGATAACATTTCTTGAATCCATATCCTGTACACATTATTATATAGGAAGGCCGATGTTTTGCATCCACGAGAGTAAACCCTGTTGAAGATCCTATTTTTCAAAAAAGTCATTTTGTACTCGTGCATTTCCTTGGTGAGATAGAGGATAGACATCTTTTCTTTATGTGCCGTATCCTCTCAGGACGTAGGCGTCATGACACTCCACAACTTCCTGTCTGTTGTAGATTTGAATAATCTTTGCCTTTCTATTATTTTTCCTAAGACCTGTTCCGCCACGAATTTACACAAGTTCGCCAAGTATGTTCTCTTTCTCTCTTGCTCTATGTCCCGTGAGTATCAAGTTTTCCAAGCCCTCTTTTCCCATTATGTGCCCCATAACTCAACTGCTTCTTTTTGATGTTAAGTATAAGTATCCTTTGTGTTTCCATTTTCTCTAAAACTTCCTCGTTGCACACATGTTCAGTCCATCCTATTCTCAGCCCCCTCCCGTAGAACAGCATTTCAGTTGTTTCAAGGCTCCTCTTCAGCTTTAACGAGACCGTCGAGAACATCAGTGAGGCCAAATATATCAGTAAGGTAACATGTTGTTATTAAGTCCCTTTTCTTAAATTATGCCGTATCTGACACCCATCAAGGGATTGTGATACAATAGTCATGCGTTTCTGCCGCTTATATATGTCAAATTCTACTAGAAAATATTTCTACACCTAAAATATTAAATTGTTTATGATATTTGTGCGTTAGCAATGATGAGTCAGAATCCAGTTTTCCATTAATTCTGACAGGGACTTTTCTTCTGAAAAATTCGAACAGGTTACAAAATCTCAAAGCCTATCATTTCCATGAACTGAACGGGAGTGTCTTTATTTCTACAAAGCTGGATAAAATATTTGCATAAAATAAAGATTTGCATGTTGGAGGGCTGGGAATATCTCCGAGAAATCTGTTCAACGAAATAAATACAGAGTATGGGAAACTAAATTATTTACATTATTCGGACTATTGTCCTCATCCTTGTCGCCATATTTATTACAATGTCTCGCCCGTTGTACGCTCCGGCCTTCTTCACGTGGTTGGAATGTCGAACTCAACCCGAAACGTTGTAATAAATATGGCGACAAAGATGAGGACAATAGTCCGAATAATGTAAATAATGTACATAATACCTCATCTCAGAAATATAGACAGCTATGGGAAACTAGTAATGATCTTTAATGAAACACCGACGGGAATTTTACAAAAGAGCGTACAATGCAGTCGATTATTCTCATAATAGTTCAGCTTCGTTTTTCTTGAAGTCAACTATTTTCTTATGAATTGTGTTTTTCATTTTGTTTTTGTTTGATTTTCATATGAAATTATTTTATGGTAGCTTCTAATCTCATGAAATTTGACAATTCCACTGAATATACTAATTTCTTTCAGGCGAACTAGTATATGATCTTTTCGATTAAGGAGTCTTTCTTGCAACTTCATCGATTAAGATAGTCTAAATACCTGAACGACCTGAAGCTAACACGAGTTTAGCACTAAGTCTTCATTGTAATTACTTTCTATTTGCTAGTGTTGGCATTTACGTGTTGATAAGAATTCTTCATTTGGCGTCAAGTTGGTTACACCAAAACTCTGAGATACTTCTGTAATATCTTTCTTCGACTGATTTTGTAAGTTTTGTATAGTGTGGCATCAGATCATGATAACAGCGAACTTCGTTTTTGATCAAAGTCACTGAGCGGCAGTGGTCTGCGAGTCATGCTTTCGGACAGTCGACTAAAGCCTCATTAAGCAAATACCTAATCAGGATTAATACCTTCATTGAGAATAATCTCCGAAACCAAAATCTAGTGCAACAAATGGATTAAAACGGATGCTCCTTTGGTTTTTACACACACACACACACACACACACACACACACACACACACACACACACACACACACACACACACACACACACACACAAATAAAATTGCCACACATTAATGTCCAACACATTAATATCCATTTTTATAAGTATATACGCTCTGATATTGAGCACTTTTACCCATAAATATAGCATACCTTACAACTTACAAGGCGAAAATGTATGAAAAACTGGAAAAAGATTTTCGTGTGATGCGTTTCGTCCTTCAGGACTTCATTGGACTAAATCTGTTTCAGTCCCTTCCCCACAGCATTAACCTAGCTCTCCTGTACCTTTTCTATAAATATTTCCACGGTAATTTTTCTCATGATATATCATTTTCGGTACTTCTTCTCCATGAAATTAAGTGCGATACAAGATCGATAGCTATATCTTATAATTGTACTGTTGAACTGTCCTATGCAAATAGAGTTTCTTCTCCCGCACTTCTCGCTTGTGCAACATCCTTCCGGCTTCTTGCTTTTCTGTCGACTACGATCTTCAAAATGTTGAAATGCAACGTCAATCGAAGTCTCCAGTCTAAAAAGATAGCGCACGCTTTCTTACTGATAAGGGAAGTTGAAGAGAACGTTTTGTCGACCTGTCTGCCTCGCTGGGCAGAGAGGAGCCCAGACGAGGCTATGCCGAAAGACAGGGTCTCGTCTCGGGAGGTAGACAGTCATCCGACACCGTGTATGCGAGTCTACGGGAAAGTTTTGCCTGAGCGTACACGTTCGGAATGGCCCACGTTAAAACCGGCCTTCTGCTACATCCCGCCTTGTGGAGAGGCTTCGGATAAATACCGAAGTTGAACAGAATTTCTTGCCGACCTCTCTGCTTCCGGACAGAGATGAACCCAGACGAGGTTCGTCTGGGGAGGTAAACAAACACGACACCATATATGCGGGGTTTACGGGGAATTTTTGCCAAGTTAAAAACCAGCCTTGTGCCACATCCCACATTGTGGGGAGGCTTCGAGAAAATACCGGTTGAATATAACTGAGGTGATGTTCACGATTAACTTTTATTCCAGTAGACTGTGTTCTAGACTGTTAGTACCGTATTATTCTTCGGGAAAAATTACTACTACTATTTACATTATTCGGACTATTGTCCTCATCTTTGTTGCCATATTTATCACACCGTTTCGGCCGATGTACACTCCAGCCTTCTTCAGGTGGTTGGAATGTCGAACTGAACACTTTATTTCGCTCGCTTAGACATGGTACGTGGACTAGAACAGTCTACCCCAGCGAGCGAAATGGTAGTGTCATCTGCATAAATGCCAACTTGGGAAATGATGAAATCAGTAAGATGATTGATGAAGATTAGAACAATGTTGGACCCAAGAAAGAGCCTTATGAGGACACCCACGTTCGTGTGGAAAGATCTGGAAGGGATCTCGTTCAAAACGACTTTCATTTCAGGATTTGATAGGAATGATTGGATTAAATCAAACAATCGTCCTGTAATACGGTAGTGCTGAAGCTTACATAGAAGATTAGCATGCCAAAGCCGTCAAATGCTTTCGAGATATCTATAGCCACAGCACGAGCTTCGCTGTTATTATTAAGTGATTGATATACATATTCAGTGATGACCGTTGGCACATAACGAATTCATATTGTTTGTCAGAGAGCAGGTCATGAGAGCTAAGATGCTTAACCACTTAGGTATTGATTAAAGCCTCGAATACTTTGCCGAAAAGCGGTAGGAGACAAATCGGGCGATAAATAGATGAGTAAGAAGGTTCTCCATATTTCTTAAAACAAGAGATACAGAGGAGGACTTCCAACAAGCTGGAGATTGGAAAGCAGCGAGGCAATAGTTGTATAGGTTGGAGAGAACAGGGCGGGAGCACATCATTTTAGGACGACGTATGTGGTCCCTTCATCTTCACGTGCCTTATTGGAGTCTGATGTCCGTGACCAGTGCGCATATCACTCAGTAGAGCCTCAGTTCTCGAGGGAAAATCAGGTGTGGGTATTCCAAATGAGTCGGGTGCTGAGTTGGTGGAAAACTTCCGAGAATAGCATTCAACTTTATCTGCCGTAGACGTCAGGACTTCGAATTGATTGTATAGAGGAAAGGTTGAGGAGTTGTTGTTATTCATCACGCTCTTGCAGTGCCACCAATAATTTCTGGAACCAAACTTGAGAAATTCTATACGTTGTTTCCTTCTATCAGCAAACAGTAACTTCGCATCATCGAGGACACGTTTGCACTCGTTACGTGCAAAGACAAAGTGATGTCTGTTTGAATCAGACGTGTCACACTGGTACAACTGGAAGAAGTGATTCCTTCGGGAAATTACCGCAGAGCATGCAGATGAGAACAAAGAAGACGAACGCTTGGTATTTCTTTGCAGGAATGAAAACATCGAATTAAAAAACATAATCCGACGTCAACTAAATAATATATTTATTTCTAAAAAGATAATATTTTTATTACTTCAAACGTTATTTTTACTGGCTACCCGTATTTGAGTTTTCTTCTTTTTTTTAACGGAACATTCTATTCAAATAGGAGTATCTACTAAATATACAACTTGAAGAAATACGTCCGATTAAACATAAAACAAATCCATTATATCTTGAGAAATGACTTTGCTTATGTTTCGGATACGAAACAGAGTAGATATAAAAAAAAAAAACATTAAAAAAAACCATAATGAGATGTCGTAGATAGCCGATTGAACTTAGTCCAGCCATGATGATCTTCGTAGCCGTCTGGTCTAAAGTTTAACTGTTCAGATAGCGCTTTCTCCCATGAAGGAGGGCGCAAGTTCGAATCCAACCGGAGGGTACATTTTCTTTAATTTTTCTCGAATGTGCAGCCCGTTAGATGAAATAAACACTGTTTAAAACGACGAGACGTACTACTCAAATACGGGTAGCCACTAAAAATCAATTACTGGTAGCCACTAAAAATCAAATATAGGTAGCTACTAAAAATAGCGTTTGAAGTAATAGAAATAATGAATTCATAGAATTGAATACTAATTACTGGCTTTATGAGTGCAAATATTTGTGAATTGTGAAACCTAGAACTTTTCGAAATAAAAGATCAAAAATGGAATTTCACGGCAATATGACAACATACATTGAAAGAGAAATAACGATAATGTCTTTCTTTCTTATCTTTTCGCCTTTATATGTTTCTTTTCATCTTCCTTTTATTTGTCCTCATTTTTACCTTTTCTTTTTGGCTTTTGCCCTTTTCTTTCTTTCTTTATTTGACCTTTGCATGTTTGTCTTTACTACTTCCTTTCACTTTTTTAATTATTTTCTTCCTTTCAGATTTGCCTCTCTTTTCATGTGGAAACAATATTGAATCTTTTTAGTTTTCATGCGGAAACAATATTGAATCTTTTTAGTTTTGCAATATTTTTCTTTATTTCTATCCCAATAAAAATAACGAGAAAAACCTAACACATCTGCCTAACAATTAATAACAATCGTCCTTCCTCCAAGTACCCGAATAACAGTTTATCAATTTTTGTTTTATTTTCAGCAGAAAACAGCATTTTACGAAAAATTCATGTAACTATGTTTAACAAATCTTTATCAAATAAAAACACAAATTTTAAAGTTTTATTCGTTCAAAAATAAAAACAAATATTGTCAGCGATTGATGTGATTAAGATGATTATAAAAGTTGCTAAATAAGTTGATGAATATTTAAAGAGGAAAAGAAAGCATCATTTAAGTTTAGCTGTCTATACATAGCCACATATTCGCAGTACATTTGGTGCGACAAAGAAGACAAAGGTTGGAAGTAGCAGAAAAGACGAATGCAATTAGTTCTATTTTTTGCCTGATCAAGTTAAATACTGAACCTGTTATTAATGATGAGAAAATATCTTCGAATATCTCATTAACATTTTTTAGTTGAATATTTTACTGACGGAAACATTTCTAACCCGTGAAAGTCAATCTACAAGAGGAATTTCATATAAACAAATTATGTGCAAAAACGGAAGAAAAGCAACAGAAAAATTCAGCCTAATTTAGTTGAACTTTTTTTAACCATGACCTTTTATTATTGGTTGATATGTTTTGTTTCTAATTTAAGAAAGATGTTTTTATACTACCAACCTACATTTGAACATTGCTTACTATTGTTCACCTGATACAAAAATAAATATTTACACAAATTAGATAGTTACTTAATGTTGTTGTTGTAAAGATGTTCAAGGTGGAAGTAAAAGGAACACATAATGGTGATATGTACAATAAATAATGATTGACGCTAAACTGGTAGGGGTTAAGATTGTACTGACAGGTAAACAACTTTTCAAGAGTATGTTCCACAACGTAACAATTCCAAGGAAGAGGCTCTCTGATTGGAATTTGTTCATTATCAATGAAATGCAAAGATAATTATTGTATTAATCATTAAGTAATGATTTCAACTACGACAGGACACATGTGTACTCACTTACTGTAATTCTATTATCCTTCTGAGAATCTCCAGTGAAAAGATTTCTCCAAAATTTCAGAATAGTCTGACCGTTGCTTTCTTCGGATGAAATCAGATTCCAGTTATTGACATCGTCTAAGATTGGTTCTTCATTTCCCAAGGCGTAGTAATCCTGTTAGTGAAAGAAACAAGACGTATGTTTAAATGGAGAGATAAATGTAATCCGAGTAACATATTTTAAAACAGCAAAATATTTATAAATACATTTTTCGGTTCTGCCATTTCTATTTATGCATTCAACTTAACAGATATATATATATATATATATATATATATATATATATATATATATATATATATATATATATAAAGTTCACGAGCTTTTTGTTATTTTTTTGGTAGGTGGGGGTCCAGTTTAAGGGAAGTAACTTTTCCATTTTTGCTTAGATATAATATATAATTTTTTATAAGCATTTAAGGACTGCTGCTATACTCATACTTGACTTTATTTATTTTGGACTTTAATCTCTTATATAATGGGCTTCAACTATTTTTAGTTTTTACTTATTATTGTTTTATGTCATATAAATATATGTTCAAGTACTATCCGTCTAATCTGTGTGGGAATGAGTGTTTCTTTCAATGCTGAGATATTGAACTATGCTCAGCCAAATTGAATGTAATCTTTTTTGCTAACATAGTCGTAGTAAAGCAAACGTATGTATTGACATTTTTATCAGAGATACAATCTCCAAAAGGACATTTAAACTGATATAAAATGGTGACATTTTGCAAGTTGCTAGTTGGCGGATAAGAATTCTTTTGGACAAGTAGATTGGTTGTATTAAATTTAATATAGTATATAATAATTTTTATTTTTTCACTTGGATCAATGAGGGATATATTATTTTTTATGAGTTTTTTTAGAATTTTTCCTCCTGCTTAGAGTTGGAATGCATATGATTGCGATAATGCAATTTGAAATCATTAGAGGTATTTGATGATTCATTGTATTTATTTTTATATATGTTAATATTTCTAATAGCTTATCTAATTTGTTCATCAACAACTTAATTAGAAGTGGGCAATTTGGCTGCGGGTCTAGCGATTATATAAAACATTTAAAAAAAATCCCATTGTCTGTCGTGCGCCGATATCTTAGTGGTAGAGTCTCTGTCAGATGCCAAATCGGTCGAGTTTCGATCCCGGCTTTAAGCAATCGGCTGTCTAACCACACTGATGAGCTGTGAATAAGCGAAGCAGTCTGTCTGTATATATATATATATATATATATATATATATATATATATATATATATATATATATATATATATATATATATATGAATAAAATGAGACACGAAAATATGTTCTTAACGTGTTTCCTCCTCTGAGAAATTTCATCACAGTAATGTAGGATATATTTTATTGCATGTGTTTATATACGAAAGCAAGGATGTCATTGGTTTATTGTAGATCATAAATTTGAGAATGTTTATAAATATTCATCGGGCGGCTGAAAGGTCAGTCAAAGCATATGGAAGACACAAAGTGTCATAATTCAAAATCTGATGAAAACTAAAGTGAGTGAGTAATGTTCAAGAATTTTATAATGAATATTTAGATTGTTATGGCATGAGATGGATGTATGTGTTGAACATCTTCAAAAACGCGAAGTGATGTATTTAACCGATTTTGTTTTGATTTTGTAACACGTCTGTGCTTGCGCATGTTGGCTTGGGAAAGCAGTAATTATTTCAGGGAAATTGAGATTGTGGAAAAACCGGAGCGTACATTTATGATTAAGTCTTTCAGTAACGGAATTATTTGAAAAAAATCTGGGACCCAGATTTATATTTAGATAAGATTCCGCAGTGTATTGTAAAAGCATTTTTAATTTGTTCCTAAATACGTGTTGCAAAATAAAATACTTGCAACTTGCTAGAGGACGAAACGCATGGGTTAAATTATGTTTTTCTTTTACACACACACACACACACACACACACACACACACACACACATATATATATATATATATATATATATGTATTATAATATTTTCATATAGACAAAAACAATTGAATCACTACAAAGATGCATCCCTGTTTAAGTGCATTTAGTTTCACCTCAATTGATGAGAACCAAAATGGTTAATCATTTAATAACCATTTTGGTTCTCACCAATCGAGGTGCAACTAAATGCACTGAAACGAAGTTGCATCTTTGTAGTGAGGAAATTGTTTTTGTCAATGTGAAAATATTTTAATAAATAATTATTGCTCTACTCTCGGTATTGATCCCCCTTTTGAATTAATGCTGTGAACGTTAAAATTTATATATTTTTTTGTTCTCATTACACACACACACACACACACACACACACACACACACACACATATATATATATATATATATATATATATATATATATATATATATATATATATATATATGTAAATAATTGAATAAGCGCGTTGTCGCACGCGCGTTTGTCTGTGTATGTGTATTTGGGCACCAATCACTCTTTTATAAACGTTTAATTGAAGATTACTGACAAGGCAGTGCAATTACCTTTTTAATTAAATTTTATTGCATTCAAACAAATATTTTCTTTTCTGGATATAGAGTGTGTAAAACTGTCGAACTATTCTAGAGATGTACATTTGATTTTCATAAAGAAAATGTTGATATTATTGAGTTTTTCTTTCTGTAAATTCAGTCTTGCTGCTGCTTTCTTTACAGAGAAATAATTCAATTTTGTTATCTATAAGGTAGTTCGGAAAACGGTTATTAACCAGTGTTTCAGGTTGTTGAGTTCTTTAAAGGATAACGGACAAGAGGGTGAATTCTTCTGCCTTTTCGTGAGGAAATTGTTTATTACGCCTATTTCATAATTAAGTGGATCTTCACTTGGCATAAGATTTTATTTATAAGTTGTTTTTTTGTTTAGTTTTTATAACGAAATGTTGGATGCGTTATTACTAGATTCTATACTATATTTTTCTGGGCTATTTATATATACGGGATATACGGGACATTCGTTCGTTATTCTGCAGTTACACATGGGTTTAATTTGTTCGTGTGGTTTGTTGATAATTTTCCTGTCGTGCTTTTTTATTATTTGTGTCATATTCTCAGTGCAACTGTAGCTGATTTTTACAGTGTTTTTGTTGAATATTTTGTGTAGGGTGCTGATTCCAGGAAGTGTTTGTGTAAGTGTTTGAAGAATATTTTTCTTACGTTTGTTTTTACGCTTTTGTTGTTCAGTGGGTTGAACCATATGATATTTCTTTTCCTGTTGGCCTTTTTTGTGTTCTGTGGTGAGTATGTGACTGTTGCTGGGAATCCACTATCTTTTAGGGATGTTTCGTAGTATTTCTTAGCTTTGTTGAATATAGATTCATTGAAGGAATTGTCGGAAAGCCTGCGGTTAATCAATTTTGGTATCTGTTTGATTATAGCAGACGGGTGACTGGAAGATGTGTGTATATGGAGTGGTTTATTATTGGGATTTTCTGTATGGTTTATATGTGCCTTTTCTTAGATTGAAGGTAACATCGACAAACAAAGAAATTATGCACGAAAAACATCTTTCACAAATAGTAAATATGCGAACAGCACAATGTTTTCTAAGTATATCTGGGAATTTAAAACAAAACGCACATCACACCAAATATATCTTGGAAAACAAGGAAAAGATCATCAACCTACAACAACAAATCCAAAACTTGTAAACTTTGCTTGGAGGAAAAAATAGCTATCATTACTTTCCCAGATCAAAATAAATTATTAAATAAAAGATCCGAGCTCATCTCCAAATGCAGACATGCAAACAAAGTTTTACTGCGTTACTTAAAAATCGATAACTGAAAAAAAAATACACAAAATGACAATTAAATAAGAAAAATAAATTAGCCAAACAAATTACCAAATCACACCCGTTAGAATAGACGAAATAGAATAAATAAATTGAAAAATTAAGAAAAACAAAATCAATGAACCCAAATATATAAAGTAAATAATAAACACAATAACAAACCATTATAACCAAAATATTAGTTAGACTATAAAAATGAAACCAAAATTCGGAACAAAAACATAGCTATAACTGTTATATAAACATTTAAAAAAATACGTAACTTAAAAATCGCAAACCGAAAAAAGTAAATAAAAAATAATAAAAAAACAAGTAAAATAAATTAATCTAAATTAATCCAAATAAATAAATAAACAAACTAACAAACCGATCCCAATAAATTAACCGTTAGAAAAAAAATAAGTAAAGATAATCAATCCAAATAAATAAATGAAGTAATAAAAAAATTAAAAACTGCTCCTACAGAAATAATAGAATAAACTACAACAATCAACCCCAAAATTGAATAAATAGCTTTATCTTCCCAAACCAAACCAAAACTATTAAATAAAGGATATAAACAAATTTTTACTACGTTAATAAAACACCGATTAAAATTAAAATAAATAAATAAATATATAAGATAATAAATAAAAATATAATAATAAAAAATAAAAGTAAATAAATAAAAACAAGCAAAACATTTTAACTAAATAAACAAATAATCGACTTTCGGCAAAATAACCTTCAAAATAGACTACCGACAATGCACCCCTGACGCGTATATATAAATAGCCGGGGGAAAAAAACAACACTCGTGGCCTGACGATTGCATCTAGCATGAAACAGCCTGTCGTCTCTAAGTGTTAACTTCAATGTTTATGTTATATATATATATATATATATATATATATATATATATATATATATATATATAAAGCAGCGACACTTTGTTTCATTTCTGATCATGACATGCTTGGTGTTCAACACAGTATCCACTTTTATATTATGGTACGCGAAGGGTTTCAGATACTGTGCAGATTTACCAATAATTATAGCAACCCTTGAAACAATATTTTTATCATATATGTATCAGGTCATCCCATAAGTTCTGTCCAAATTTTGAATAAAGAAAACAAGTGAGCAAATGTTACATTTAATTACAGATTCAATCAACAATGTATTTTCCCTGATTATCTATGACTTGCTTCTGTCTATTAACATGCTTACTAATTCCATTACTGTAAAATTCTTTTGGATTTGATTCACAAATGTCAGGTTTAACCTCTTCCTGTGTTACAAAAGCTGTTTCTTCCAAATGATTCTGTAAGCTACGAAACAAATGATAGTCTGAAGGAGCAAGGTCGGGAGAATAACGTGGATGAGGAATTTTCTCCCAACCAAGTTCTTCGATCTTTTGTGACGTGATTCTTGCTGTGTGTGGTCGCGCCTTGTCCTGATGAAACATCACCTGTTTTCGATTCACTAGAGAGGTCTTTTTCTTCAAAGCTTGGTTCAAACGCTCTAATTGCTGACAGTATATTTGAGCATTAATTGTTGCATTAGGTGGTAAGAATTCAAA